>JAPMNZ010954104.1:0-16573 GCA_029875035.1 Pomatoschistus microps | reverse complement strand
TATTCTTAAAAAGGTCACATTTGTTATTAGTTAACATGTTTTTCCATATGGAGCAGCTGTAGATATTACACAGGGTGGCTTTAAAGACAACATTTACAGCAGCGGCTACAGTGTATAAGCAGCATAAGGATAAGGATATAATGTCTTATGAATTAATAATAGTGTAATGTATGGTGTTGCTATAACACTAAAGGCAGTGCATCTGGTCTGTCCAATGTCACTGTTGTGCCCATATCAAATAAATGAATAATGGACCAAACAAACAGGCAATAAAGTGACTAAACTGTCACATTGTAAAACCATATTACACGTTCTTTCATGACTACAGAGTTGCATTTTACTACTAGTGGTGCATGGCAAATGTGCAGAGGCAGCAGTAATTGCACATAGTACAGTAGCTTTTGAAGCGTGCAAATAAAGAATCAGTCAATGTTTATTCTTATATATGTCTGACAGGTTTGTGCGGCGTCTTCATTGCATTTAAACCGTACCAGCCCCCGACTCCCGGCATCTCAGCAGCTCATGAAGTGGCACAACCATCAACTATAATATTACGCACAGCTTTCTGACATCGCCTAAATCAGACGTAACATATGACATCTGATTTAGACGGCGTATTATTAAATACAAGACAAGTGCTTGTGTTGACATAGTTAACATGACGAGTACCGGTGCTAAATCTGCTGACGTTTGCATGTCCTCGCATTGTCTCTTTTGGAGTTGGAATAGGATTGGAATTGGACTCAACAGAGCAATTTAAAAAGGGACAGTATGTAATATTTTCATTTTAAATTACAATGACACCTTGTACGTTTACCCAGACAATATGTTTCTGAACAAAAGTTTGAGTTGGAGTTGTCCTTAGTTAAAAATACAATGGACATGATGTATGTTTATGATCGACATAAATAATATTATCTGTCAATGAGCGGTTTCCAATAAGCTTTTACTTCTCCCAACCCTCTTTTGCGCAGTAAATGTAATTGTTGTATTACTGTACACCAATGTTCACACAACAGCAACAAAATAAATATTAGGCAGTGAATTCATTGAATAACCATATTATTGTTATAATCCGTGATTTTATGAAACTGTAAGTTACTGTTTTTATCACCTGTAATTGTATGTAAAGTTTTTCCAGGACTCCTTGAAAAAGAGGTTCTTAATCTCAATGGAACTTTCCTGGTTAAATAAAGGTTGAATAAAAAAAATGTCAAAGTTCCGTAAAATTCAGCTCGGAACCTGCACTCTACAAAAAAGGTACTCGTGGTGGTTCTGGGACAAGTGGTATTGGTGCATTCCTAGGAACAATCCCAACGGCTGTGGCCCAACTTTCCTTTCAGCAGTGTTTACACTTGCTGAGCGTTTTATTAGTCTGACAATAATCACTGTCCTGCATTAGTGAGTGTATCTAATACTCACACAAGAGCCATTTCTCCATCACCAACACATCCTTAATGCGCATGCCTTTGGTTCAGCTGGTCTCTGACACTCAAGAGTTTGTCCGCCCCTATAATACTTTGTGCCTTAGCTTTGACAATAGCAGAGTAAAGCCATTACACGGGCGTTCTCTTCCCGCACGATCGCCGAAGTGTTGGGGGGCGATGACTCAGGTATTAATGACGAACAAGGTCATTGCGAGGGCAAGCGCAGTCATGATGGAAAAGAAAGATGGAAAACCAGAGCAGAGATATAAAAAGACATTGATGGCGTGTTGTGTTTGGGATCTGCAGATATAGGATGGGGTTCATAACACTAAAGCTATGATGAAGATCACCCCAGCAGCTGTCCACTTCTGGCGTCAGCGTGATCAAAGGGCAGACAGAGGAGTTTGAACGCTAGGGGCCGTGAGAATACGCCTCTGTTCTGTTCTAGGTGATGCTGAACCACATGTCCGCTTGTCACAAATGATCTCGTCGGATCTTGGAAAAAAGGTCGCCCTGAACTTCTGACTGTTCAGTATCAACAGTGCCTTGATACACTTTGAACTGAAGGCCGGAAACATCAAGATTTTTTTTTTAAATATTTTACTGATATACCAAAACAAAGTAAAAGACAACTGTGAAATGAAAGAACAATAATGCATGACTTTGTTCATTTAATTTATCATACAGTAAAGACTATGTGGAATCTTCCAAAATTGACCTGTACTTTGCTCCATCCACCTTTACATAATCTCTGACCATCTTCCCTGTCCCCACAGCATGATGCTGCCACCCCCATATTTGACACTGGGGATGGTGCACTGAGGATGATGAGCAGTATAGAGCCATTTATGTATGTGGATCAAAACTAACACTGCTCATCTGGGTATAAATTCTTTGACTTCACAGTTGTCTCATACTTGGATGTGGTCTTTCAGTAAAATATTTGAGTGAAATAATTCAAAGTGTATTCATACTTTTGCAATGCACTGTATCTCTAGCCACCTCGAAGCTAAACAGTGCAGGTCTTTGTACTGGGACAGGGGACTGCTGGGAATACTTAACATGACATATTCACTTAAGTGTCTGGTGAAGAAAGGAACTATCCACTTCTGATGAATTATGGATAGAAATATTAAATGTATGTCTTGTTTCACCACATAGTGAGTCTGTTGTGCAGTTGGATGGATGGATCTTTTAGAAAGTGGGATTGGTTTAATGAACTATAAAGCATTCTGTTACATTACTAGTATGAAAAATGCTATATACAGTTTGATTGCTTCGAAATCCCATTATTTATGGGAAGTTTGCACACTTCTGTCTTTTATACTAATCTGAGTGATCCAATCTATGCAAAAGTAACGTGTACATTTCTCCAGTGTGAGGTCAATAAAGTCTATCGTCATTGGAATGTTTTTAGATTTTGTCCATGTGATTGTGTCAGGATTGACTGTAAATTACAGCATTAACATCAATCTTATATTATATATTTGAGCTTTGTCCATTACATCATGCCACTATAGATGATGTTCCTCGATAATACAGACATACCTACAGATCACCCATTTAAAAAAACTTTGTACTATTATTTAAGCTAAATTTAAAGTGCATTAACATTGTTTTTTTAATCAACTATTAAAACTGGAGCATTTTTTTATGTTTTCAGCATTTCCGTTGCAACAATAGTCTAGTAAAAAGCATAAAAGCTGCCTGTAAGAAAATATGCCATCTTTTGACCCTTGTGAGTCACTATTTGATGCTTTGGGCTGAGAGCTGATTGGCTGAGTGAGGGGGATCCTATCTTTTCCACTGCTCTGAAGATGTGACAACAACCCAAAATACATTAATGTAATAAAAACCCAAACATTTTGAGAATGAGGAACTAGTACAATAAAATAACTTTTTTGTGCAATGAAAGTTAGGTTCTCCATTTTTAAAGCAGCACGTGTGTAAAGGTGATTTCATGAAGTCAATGTTGTTAAAGGTCAACAACGCCGCGTGAACCATAATGAAACGTATCAGAATGTAGCAGGCCTCAGAACATAACGTTATGATGACTGTAGAAGCCAAAATGTACCTTTCCCTAGCCAAAAGGTGGTGCTGTGGCCGTTATGTGCAGCTAGGTTTGGACTAAACCGTTTCTTACCGTGTCAATCACTTGTGGAATGTAATATGTTTATGTGGATTACTGGTCATAGGGGCCGATGAAGAAACCTCTGATACACTATTTGGACTGTGGTTTGTGGAGACACGCGTTTGGGAAACCCTTAAAGTCTTAGCAGCCAAGAGGAGGTCTATAGTCAACATCTTCGCCTCTACAATGACAATGATTGGTGAACTGTTTCTTTCAGCTTTTCTCATTTTCTAACAAACTAAATGGATCTTATTGGCTCCCTTGTTCTGTTAACATTGACAATCTGTAGTCACCAGGCATGTGAGAGTTGAAATGATAAACAAGCACAACACACAGCTCAATTAAGGATGAGGTACCCAGCTTTTTGTTTCATGAATAATGCATGTTTTTGAACCTTATAGAAAGAACAAACCAGGCCACAATGTGCAGTGTTCATCTTAATAGAAATGTTGTCTTTTGCAACTTGCAAGAATATAGCCCTGTGGATCAACATATGACTCTTTTGGCTGAGAGCTGATTCACTGACCAAGAGAACGTGACTTTCATGTTTGAAGCTGTGCTCGAGGCAAAAAACTTGAGAACCAGTTATATGACAAGCTGAGGAATATGAACAAACTAGATTCAGTATCAATCATGTAGTTTAGAGTTTGGGGGTTGAAATTCTTGCTCCACAGACTGAAAGAATTCCATGTATTTTATCGAGACTGACAAAATGCTACAGTAATAAACAACAATCATCCAACGTTGCTTCGACTTTTCTTTAAGAAGTCAGACTGAGAGCAAAGACATGGAGTTAGCAAGGTGTACAGTAGCCTTAGATAACAGCCGACACATTTCCTCTCATTTTGATTGACTTTTTGACCTTCAAACTGTGTTCATGAGCACGTAATCTGAGATGTTCGCTTAAGGAATTGTTTTTTGAGAATTGAGTTGTAATATTGAATGAGAAAATGTAAAGCCTTAGTGCAGATAAAAATGTGTTCAATTTTAAAATGTACACCGAAAATGTATAATATAACATTAGAAAATTATATGATTTGAATCAAGCAGATTAGAAAATCAAACAATAATAGAATAGTCATTGTTTCAAAAGGACGACCAGACTAACCATTGCTCAGGTATTAGAGAATATGGATGGATCCCAGAGCATCCTTTGTCCTCAGACTCTCCTTCACAATTTGTTCTTCTGTTGTCACAAAGACTGTTGGGTGCATGGGGCTTTTATGTCATTAATTTGATAATTAGAGATCAAATAGAGCATTATGTGATGTTGTAAAGTTGTGTCAGCTGGTATGGCTTAAATATAAGCATCTTCCATTTGGTCCCATTTGGAACCTGTTGAGCCCAATGTCAGTGCGTTGATAAAGGCTGCCCTTGTGGCTAAAGTCAGTCAATAGTGATGGTTGAACAGGGTACTGCTGGGAATACTGCTGCCAGTCACTAGGGTAGATCAATAGTGGACTGCCACGGGGAGTCCCCAGAGTCATTTGACTTTATGTAAATACATGATAACATCTGACCAGATACGTTCGTGTCGGCATAAAGCGGAAAAAGGAATATTTGTTTAGAACCATCCAGGCTTCCTTTAGGGACACGGTGTCATTGCGCTGTGCATTCCTTTCATGTCACGAATGTTTCAGGGATGCACAGAAGGTAAAGCTGTTCAGACAGAACTGCATCACAGCAGAAAAGCATGCGCAGGGCAATCCTCGGCTTTCCCCATGAAATCCACGGGGGACGCGGGGAGGCAGAGGGAGGCAGAGGGGGGACGTGGTACATGCGTACAGTGTGGGGAGACACTCGGATGGGGCTTACCTGTGACGGCCACATTTGCAGCATTAGACGAATGGCTGGGTAGATCATTCGAGTAAGTGCACTCCAAGCCCAGTACCGCATAGATGACGAGTCCACGTAGCAGTATGTTCACCACCGTGTGGATGTAACTCATGATGGAAAAAGAGAACACAAATCTAGAAAAATCCAATCCGTGGGGTGAGAAGATGGGTGAGAAACAGCCTCCGGGCACCACGAACAAGATGTGAGTGTGTCAGTGTTCTCAACAAGTCAGAAAGGTTTTGTTGGACAAAGATTATGAAATACTAGCGAACAAATAATGCAGCAATTTAAAAACGCAGTAACTAACATTAGCCTAGAAACAAATCTTGGCACAAAACCGCACAGGAGCGTGGAAGATCCCTACGAAATAATAGTTCATCGTGGGTCACAGGCTGGGCGAACTAGTTTGAAAGAAGACCCCCGTATGAAAACTATTAGCCCCTAATCGCATAGCAGGCTGTTTGAAAGGGGCGCCTGCTGCTAGCTATGACCAGTGCCCCCATATCGCCTGTCAACAATGTTAGAAATAAGAAACGATATAGAAAAATACAGAGGGAAACACAGGCTGCGTGTGATAAATGCAGACTGCTTGGCGAACAGGCGAATGCAGCTTTGTGTGGAGGAATCCCCTATCCAAAACAAAACAAAAAAATGTACAAAATAGGCACAAAAATCCCTTGGTGCGCTTGGAAATTGAACAAGTGCGCGGGGTAATCCTTACGTAGGCCTGTTTGCTGGCTGGGAACTGTCCTTGTACTTCCAAGTACAGTATACAAACACACACCACAGCCTCAGCATATTGAAGAAGTATCTCCACGGTCCGCCTCCTCTTCACATGATAGTTACAAATCCAGTTGCTTGACGAAAGAAAGAAAGAAAGACGAAGGGGGGACCAAAAAATGCGTCTTCCACAGTTGCCTCCTAATCCTTGTGCGACCTACATGAGTCAGACGGCGCATATACTTTCTAAATGAAGTTTGGAGAGAGGGGCAGCAGCTCGGGGTGATACAGGATCCTCATGTCGTGGATCAGCTGCTCGGCTCCCGGCTGATGCGCACTGGCTGGAGAAGGAAATCTACCGGGGGCGGAAGTGAGAGAGGCTTTTGACTTCGGAAAGGGGGGGATGCCAGACTCGCCGTGGCTATCGCAGTCTGTGCCCCGACTTTCCCACTGGGGTTTTTGTGGTGTCATGCTTCCAGGGGGCGACTCGTACACGTACACCGGTGGAGCATGCTGATCGATTGCGTTCCTTCCAGTTTACGGGCTTTGCGAAGGCTATACGGTTTTACGCACGGGCCGGAAACGCCACACTGTTGCGCATCAGAATGCACAGAAGCAATTTTAGGAGTATATTTCACTTTATGGCGAGGCACATGTATGTTTATTGTTGTCTGCGTCTCCCTCTGCCTCTGGAATACGTCCTAGTTTCTCCCCAAACCGCACGGTGGGATTGGTCAGCCCGTCCCAACATGGCACTGTGTGATTGGTGGAAAGACGCGTCGCTCACTTGGGAGTTTAAAAAGCCGAACCCGCGAGACATGACATCGCACTCTGCGTCTTACGTCGTTACAACCAGGATTCTTTACAACCTTATTATAGTGGTCTATGATTCAAACGCGATCGAAACGTGTCAACTTGCAGGTCAAAATGGAGGACCTAATAATACAACTTTAATTTAATAAATAAAGATAAGGGTCCAAATGTGTCATTATTGTCTAATATTTGAAAGTACTACTTTATTTAAAAAATGCCCAACACGTGATTAATGTTAAAAACCTTGCATTATGATTAGAATACCTTAACTTCTGGTGCAGTAAAAAAGGAAAATCGACTTACCCCATATAATCTGTAAAATGTGAGTCCTTAATAAAAATAATAAACAATGTCTTATAGAATACATTATTTGCACCATAACATTATCTTGAATTGAAAGCCTCGACTCTTTGGATGTCAGATGTTTAGGGAAAAGTTGCGACTAATATTTGGTCAACATTTTCTTTGTATTTAAACCCATTTCAACAAAACACTCAATTTACTGCATTTACACAACTCGTTTCCCGAGGCCATTATTCAGGAGAACAAAGTAAACCCTTAAAGTGATCCAGACACTGTGTGTATGTCTTACACAACATAAAGGCTATTTATGGAGAGTGATAACATTACAATCGATGAGAACAATGACAAATATTTTTAAGTAATTATAGTGACGGCATGAAAAGTGATAATAACAATGTTAGGTGGTAATAAGTATTTGAAGATAGTAGAGGACCTATATTCCATATCTCAGTGGAAAGAAATGATGTGTATTTTTTCATTTGTTTGTAGGTTGTTTGTAAGTTTATGAAATAGATTTATCATAATTCTGGTAATGCAGGACAGATATTAGATAGAAAAAGTAGAGCATGCAGTGTCATTATACAAACTATTGTCCCTGGTCTAATTTTTTAGAACGTTCACTTGAGCCACTTTTAAGAGGCAGGTGATAAAACTACATTTCTCCTGCTGTCCCAACTACCGCTATATTTGGTGCTAGTGTTCACACTGAACAAGCCTCAGCAAAAAGACTACTTTGTGACGCAGGTTATAGAGATTTTGGGTGAAATCCCTGTGTTTTTGCTCAGTGGGAATGAGACTAGTGATGAGTGTCTTCATGGTACCTGAGCCAAGGCACCCTGCACTGACACTCAGACCCACCAGGAGTTCTGCCCCATGGTTCTGCCACAGAGCCCATGAGCAGCTTCAGATGTAACTGGAGGACGAGGTCTCCTGAAACCAGTGGAGCTGAGGCTGATAAAACAGTCAGCGGAGGGAGTGCTACTAAACAGGTGGCACATGTTGCAGCCACTGTGCGAGAAGGAAAGGACTAGCAGAATTGGATATGTGCTCAGAGACGCAGCAGAGAGAGAAACAGCAGATGCTCAGAGTAGGAGGAAGGCCACAAGTGCAGGAGCTGCATGTCTCCAAGTGTAGATATCTGTCACTTACCCAAACTGCTGTCCCTACAAACGCCTGCGGAGGTTAGCATCCAGCAAGCAGCACGCCCTGTCAAAATATTTACCCAGTCACACAAAACCCACAGATTCCAGTAAGTGACACAGAAGAAAGCAGGTCAAAGAAGTGGGGGTGTGAACCACCTGTGGGCACCAAGAAACATCTTTATTTGCAATGTGTGTTTTGGCAGAACACTGGAGTGACGAAGAGTCATACTGTCAATGGCGGATAAATGTAAACAGCGTATGGGTATAAAAAATACATGATTTAAAGAATACATTATATGGTTGTTATTATAGAGGCATTTGTGAATAAATCATACAATACAAACATTTTAAGCATGTAGAGTTGCAAATAATTTAACACTTTGGACAAACATGTTTTAAAAAAGCCTTCTACTTACATTAGTACAATTACTTATATTGTACGAAGAGTAAGGTCATAACAAACATGGCTGAGAATAAGTATAATTTGTACAATTACATAAAGAAGGGTTATTTGAACGTCACTGGAGTATGCAGTGGACCCATAGCCTCGTCATGCATGGAAGCCTCTCATTTTTGGAGCAGAAGCGTAATCTATTATCAAGCAGAAGATATTTGGACCAATACTCAGCGTTAATTAAACATAACATTTGTTCTCTAACGCGCTGCCTTTACAATTACAGCTCCCTGCAATGTGCTAATGAGGCTCTCAGCTGATGCGAGCGCCGCGGTGCCTATCGGCTTTCCTGCGCAGCATATGGCTCGTAGCAGTCCGCTCACTCAAGTGGCTAAACTTACAGGCTGTATAATATCTAATGACACAAGACTGGCTATTCTATATATATTCATATCAAATGAAATAAATGAGACATGGATTTCTCCAAGGCATGTTAATGTGTGGGTATCCTTCATAAGTCTTCATAATCCCGTGATACTCCATTTATTATGGACAGATAAGAGGTATACAAGTGTGTTAAAGGTGTGGCAATTGACATTTTGAAGTGTCTCGTCTCTTCTCCAGGTGGTATGCACTATGCAGAGTACGTACCACAACTCATAAACCATGGTCCTCAGATTGCAGTAGCAAATAGAAAGATCTGGATGAGTGGCATGACCTTCAGCGTGGAAAGATCAGCGAGGACAGCCTGAAATTATGTGGGAAAGTCACATTTTAGACATGTCTTTCGGGGTCAGCGCTCACCACCCAGACCGACCAAAGCATTCTACTACCACAGGACGAAGGCATCTAAGCACGCCACTGCTAACCGCTATGATTGGAAGACTGCAAAAGTTAAACAATGTTCATATTTCAATTGCTATTGCAGCTTTTATCACATTTATATATGCATACTATTTGAGCTGAAATGCAAAGTTGCACAGAATGAGGTCTACAAAAAACAAAATGGTACAAATGCAGTGCTGTAACCAATGATGTCTTTGTTAATCTAGCGGTTATTCATTTAACTGATCTCATAGTTTTACAATTTGATCTACATTTTATTCAGAAAAGGCTATAATTGAATATATTCTCAGACAAAATATGAAATTAAAACATTCACGCAGGTATCATGTCATCAATTATCAAAACTAGTCGTGATTCATCAATGAATCGTTACAGGCCGAAACATGGGCCAGAATTAGAAACATTGCTGACAATTCTCTGTGCTTCCTACGGAGGATGCAACAAATCAGTGCAACTAGAAAAAAGGATTCAGTAAGACTCAATCAATCATGTCTGAACTATGATCTGGGAACAAATGGACCAATTTTGAGTTGCCTGTACACCCCGAATTTGGGACAACTGCACCGAGCTGAAATCTCTAGGAGCACCATGTTTTTTGTCCAGTCTCTAAATCTCTTTTTAACACTGGTTTACAGTCCAGCAATAGACTTGTGTTGTGTGTATGCATCATCAAATCAATGATATCAAATTCAGTCAAATACAACCTAATATTTCAGCGTTGGATGACGACTTCATTATAGGCCAATTTTAATCAAACCAACTTTTCAAAGCCCATTATCAAACATTGTACGTGCGCCATTGAGTAAGCCTTAATTTTAAGTATTATGTATTTACCCCTATCTATTCAATCTGCACCCTCTGCATCAGTCAGTGTTTCAACCATTTTGTCCCATTAATAGGAAAAAAAGACACCATACTCAACCCCTGCTCAAGATTCTGAATCTGCAACCTTCTATATAAGGTATACCAAGATCACTTATGACTAATTAATGTTATCAAAAATAACAAATTACCCCTCAATGTTTTGGGACCTGCAGCTCCCCCAGCTCCCCACTACACCAGCCTTATGGACCAAGGGTAGAACTAATTTGGAGCTGCTATCATGTTAACGTGTGGGGTACTATTTCAACACTGGACCTGTGCATCTAAATATAAAACTAAAGGAGCGCCATGTTATGATATCTCCTCTTTGGTTCGGGGCAGGTGGCGCATGAGCAAGCAAATAGTACAGGCCATCATCTTCGTCGCCCCCTGTCGCCCCCCATGCGTCATATCGTAGTTGACCCCGCCCCCCTCCGTCCCCATACACCTGATTGCGCTCAGAATTAGGCAAGAGTCATCGTATGGCTTACACTTGGTTTTAGTCAGAGGAATGACACTTGGGTATGCCATGTGAGCGGGGTGTAATGTTCAGGAATGTAGAAGTCATAAATACTGTGTTACTGTAATGAATGACAGAGGCCAATCTCTGGGAATCCTGTTAAAAACTCAATTCTGATGTGAACCACAGCGTTTAAAGTTATTGATATTGGGACGTCAAAAGGTAACTTGAAGTATTCCCAGACGTGTGCGGGCAGGAGACAGGATGACTGGTCTTGGCCCGGTCATCAGGGGCTATTTACGTCTACCTAAGATTATGTGAGGCACAGTTTCGGGCACACAAGTAAAATGTGAGATACCTCGGCCGATGCCAGCGACGTCACTTCCATCAAGTTCTCGGCTCGGAAGGCGAACACGGCAGCTGCTAAGACTAGACACGAGGGGACATGGGATATGAATAGGTTGGGTTGAAAAGACGCAAACGTTAGGTAAGGTGTGTTTACCGGCCACTATTTCCAAGGAATCATATCCCAGAATGCGGTCCCAGAGGAGCAGGAGCTGATCCGTGGAGAGGTATCCCGAAAAGGCCCGCACCATCCACTTGAAGGCTATGCGTAATCTAGGCCCAAAACAACACAAATGCTATTCATGGAGAATTCCAACATACAAGACAGGTAAGATTTTTCAAAATAATATTACAACTTTCTTCTTTTTTTTTTTCTTTTTTTTTTACAGTAGACAGTGGTTTTGTAATCTCACCACTAGATGGCAATACTGCATAAACTGTGTGTGTTGCACTGTTGTATGGATAAAAATGTGCTATTCTCTGAAGCATATGAAAGGGACAGTGGAATGTAGGTTATAGAATAAACTCACGGCTGTGCTTCGATCTGCCGAAGATGGTAAAAGAGTTGTGGCAGATGGGCCTGAAGCAGCCGCTCAAATTGTAGGCACAAAGACACAATACCCTGCAATAGAGAGATAGGTGAACACAGTATGTCATGAGCAAAATCATATTTATGTTATAGTATAAATGTGAAGTTAAGTATGTTGCTCTGCTATTGAGACACACCCATTGTTATTATAAAAGCTGTGATCTTACCGAGGGTGAGGAGGATATGGAGTGTAGTCTGAAGAAGTACCGGGTGTACATCTCTCTGAACAAGCTGTAGAGTTTGGATGGCTCATTGTATAAGTAACACAAAGGCGCCACTGCAGCAAAGAAAGTAAAAAAGGGCAATTGTACCACAAAGTTCAAGTTCAGTAAAAAAACAAAACAAAGTAAGTGTATTCAAAGCAAAATGTATGCTGCAATCTCACTGCAATTCAAAAAGGTTCATTGTCTTTCAAAGGAACCACAAAAAGCAAATGCAATCTCACTGCATTCTCTAGGGGCCAGTAAACTACCAACTATTAAGCTCAGTGAATTTTAAACCCAATTTGCCTGTCCAATAAAACATTTACTGGAGCTGGAGATTATCCAATTTGATCCAGGATGAGTGTGCTCCAGTTTGTTTTTCTTCTGGAACCCCTTGTGCCCAGAGACGATAAGATTATGTGTATCTCAGATTGGTCCAAATAAATTAGTTATTTTTTAGTTACCAATCTGTACATGTCTCTCCAAGGCCTCATCGCATTCAAACCACATTCACTACTACTGAGACATGCTAGTCCCATATGAACACACTCGGACTCTGAAGAGCACAGGGACTGGACTCCTGCTGGTGCCCAGAGTCAGGACTAAACTGGGGAGGCAGCATTTCACGTTTATTCAGTTAAAATCTGGAACAGTCTGTGTGAAAATGTGAGGCAGGCATCTACTTCTGACAAATCCAGGTTGAAAACAGTTCTGTTTAGCTGTGCATACAAGTTAGGATGAGGATATTTTCACTGGTTTTAATGTACTGTTATTATTTATTTGCCTTGTGTATGAACTGTACTATACTTATTATATAATGGAGCATCCTAATAGGGCCCTATAACTGAACTTGAATCAAATGGAATACAACATACTAACCATACATTGAGAAGCCGTGAAAGGGGATTACACCTGTCCAAACAAGGTACAATTATGTCAATGAAAAACCTCAAATGCAATAACATGCTTTTCAAATTGCACGCTTTCTCATATTAGCTCACCATTGGGAGGATAAACCACAACACATTCTTCTACTCCCGTTTTCCCTGCAACATGAGCGCAGAGAAAACAAGAAAAAAGATTAGATGCATGTGCAGTGTTGAGGTTTTATTCATAGGTGGCCTGTAAGGTCAGAGGAGCGACAGGCACTTTGACTGTCCTTGACGATGACGAACAGGGCCTTACCTTCGAGATAGGACCTGGGCGGAGTGGCACTGTTATACTTAAAGTGCTCCAAGACAGCAGTGTCACGAGAGAAACACAGCAAAACCTATGGGGGAAAGTAGATGTACTCAGAAAACACACCAAGTAATTATATGTATTTATTTTTAACAGTCTGAAGGGAACAAATCTGAAGAAAACGTGAACAATGTAAATCATCTTATGGAGGTTTTTTATTCTTCCTCACAAGATGCATACTCAAGTGGCCCCCATTCTGCATTACTGTTCCATTTCTGTACTCTTCGAGAAGCAATGTGATTTCCACCAGCCACTTATGATGTACTGTACAGAGGAAAATTATCTGACTTTGTCTCAAAATGACACTGGTGGCCACACGTGTCGTGGAGGGGAGCAGATCTCCACCAAAGCACTCGTCTTGTCTACAATACATACTTTCAGACAAATCAATGTTTTCTCTACGGAGCAATTTTCATCCTTCTAGATGGCGATGTATAAAGACTATAGTAAAGTTGTTTGACTGTGTTCTACATTATAAATATACTGCATTTTAGCATTTACTTCTGTTCCTCACAGAAATCTAACGTCTGAACAACCATTGTTTTCCTCTACAATTCTCCTATTGACACATTAGGGTTCTGTTTCGGTCTGTTTCCATTGTTTAACTGTTTAATTATTTCTGCTTTGAGTAACTACACAAAGCTATGTAAAATGAATGCATGCTGCACTTAAGTAATTAAGTATATTTTAATTCATAGAAGTTCACTCACCATGTAAAATAAATATGTACCACATTATTATTATCATTAGCTCTTTACTTTTATTCAATTAATTGCCATATTCTTATGCATACGTTCAAATGTGTGTGCCACATTTAATATAGCATGCCCTTCACCACCATCCAAACACGGGTAGATAGCACTCGATGTTATGCATCTACTCCCTCGCTAAGTCAAGGGATCATAGATTGTAAAATAGGGGACTAACTGAGTGTGACATCACCCATAGTGTTTAATCTACTGTGAGCTAGTTCTGACAAGCTCCAAGGCCAAATGGTCTCATAGCAACCTGATAGCAACGTGATTGTAACAAAAGTCAAGCTTTTCCTTTCCCGCTCACGCTAAATAGTACAAAGACTCAGAAAACCAACATATTAATTTGGACTTTTTATATAGTACTTGACATTATTAGGACCTACTTCCACGTGGTCTGAGAGTGTCCAGGGGTTGTTTGGTTTTGGAAGACAGTGGCCGGTGGTCTCTGTCCTCATGTCGTGCCTGCTGCTCCGCTCTCTCCTAGTTCTTAATTTAAACAACATCTCGGCTCGGAATTAGGGGCAAAGGGTTCTCTCGGTGGGGATACACTTTTAGACTAAGTGGACTGCAGTTTGATACTGGCTTCAGTCTTTGCTCAAAGTCACACAGGTTCACAAGTTCACTACAAGGGCAGCTGTTTAAGCACCAGGAGAGATGAGCAGACCGCACCAGAAACCGTCAGTATGGAGCTGCATGCAAGGTGGAGCTTAAAGTGATAATGATTCAGGATTTTTTGTCGGGTTAATTTCACCCACGTTAACAGCAACAACAATCAGCAATTACTTCATCCGTTTAAGTGTCCAGCCCTAAGATTATATTTCTCTGTACAAATATGAGTATAGTCAAATGTAACCAATATCATAAATACAAAAAATATAGTAGTTTCTTTGAAACAATTATTCAAAAAGAAAGGCAGACAGACAGAAATAGAAAAACAGACACATACTAATGCAACAGCTCCATGTACCTGATACAGGAAGTCCTCAAAGACAAAGTAGTAGTCATCATTGCTGGCTGTGAGTTTGACATCCTGTAAGAGCAGAACATGTTATCTCTGAAGCACATCAACTATGTAGAGAAATGAGCCAATTACAATGAACTGTCAGATCTTGCCTTGTAGATGAGGTTGTCCACCAACAGGTCATGATGGATGACTCCAGCCTTCAGCTGCTCATAGTACATCACATCCTGAAAAAAACACTACAGTTAAGTACAAAAGAACGACACTAAACACTCAACTAATAATGACATACAAATGATAGTCTCTAGAGCCAGGTAGCGCATAATGAAGTTTTAACTCACTCATTCTGAATAGAATATTTAGCTCATTTATATTTTATGCATGCATGTACAAATGTAGATGAAGATTGTCCCAAATCCTATTAGGACAGCAGTTAAATGAAGCTGAAGCAGCGTTCTTGACAGTAATGACAGCAGAACTAAACCAGCGCTAACAGATGGATGTTGTGTTTCCGACAGCATGGTTAAACTCTGTGTGTCTCCGGCAGTCCCAGACAGGTGGTTACAGATGAGCCTCCAGAGCGAGAGGATGGAGCGGTGAAAGTGTCCTGTTAGACATGTGAGCCACCGCCTGGAAGTGATCAGCGCTGCAGACGCTCTCAGTGCTGTCCTGACAGACAACACTTACACACAGCTTTAACAATGTATGTGGTACTAAACCTGGCTGATTCAGGGCGTCATTACACAAAGGACATTGCCATTCACATTTAAGCAATACTAAGTTCAAGCTTTTCTCAATTATAAATTTTCTGTCATCTGTAATACGAGTCCAGTGGCTTCTCACTGCAACACTCTGCATTTAGAGCCTGACTGAACATCCCTGCTCAGTGTAAGCGCCTTGGCCACAACAGGGACAGGGAACTCCATTGTACTTTAAACAAACCGGGCAATACCACCACTGTTCAGGAGGCGCAATGATGAGCTCAGATAAACACCATCCAGGGGATCACACAAAGAGCTCAGTGTGCACCCTGTTCCACAAACACTGTATGTTATAGTTCCATAAATAATGAAGAATAAAAATAAGCAAGGCTTTGTTTAAATACTAAATGTTTATATATATTTTAAATTCTTATTCTGGTTCTGGTCACATTGAAATAAAACATTTCTGGTTTAGAAAAAGGTTCCTAAATAAGCTGTTTATAAGAATGCTTGTGATTTTAAATCAATATTAAAAGGTATTAAGGTCTGTCAACGGGCATGTGGGATTGTTTTTAACCAAGTGTAAAGCACTTGTGTGTAAAATCAAGTTACACAAAAAGCACTTTACAAATACAATTTGATTGATGGTTACTTTTAGAAACAGTAATTTAATTTAAATAAATATATCGGTTACATCCCTGATATTTGTGCTGTTTATATAGAAATTGATTATAGAAATTGGGTTTAAACGTAAGACGTTTTTAATTGTCCCATAAATAGATTACAAATGACTCATTTAATCATTAATTAATTGAATGAATGAATATGTTTCGAAAATGACCATAAC
>JAPMNZ010954090.1:0-10176 GCA_029875035.1 Pomatoschistus microps | reverse complement strand
GTTTAAATGTAAGCGGTTCACGATGTCGTCTTCATGTTTAAGGCGTAGAAGGTTCTTTTAAAAACGACAAAAGTGAAGCTAGTTCTGCTGTTTACCACATGTTTAAGAGATACTTTATTCGTCCCAAAGTGGGGAAATGTCAGTGTTGCCTCATCAGTTATAGAACGAATGAGGAGCACACAAAATAAGAACCTCTCCACTAAAACCAAAATAAATCTCTAACCTTAGCATAAAAAAGAAGCAAGTATAAAATGACTTTGCATTCTAGTGAAACATGCACAAGAATTAATGATAAATGTTGAATGTTCATCGACGTTCATGGACATTGGTCAACTCCCCTTTGGAACAATACCTATGTGTTCTATATATTTTTTTGTGTTTGGACTGTTTGATTCTCTGATCTGTGGTGGCGATTTGAACTGTTTTGTTAAGTCTTCTGAGATACTGTGGTGATAAAGGGCGGTACAAGAATAACTTGAATTGATTTGCAAGAAATGTATAGTTGTATGTATCTGTACGTTAGCAGCCTGAGGGAGATACTAGCTTCTTTACACTTTGGTTTTATTAAAAGAACCTTCTAAGCCTTACTTTGAAGGATATCCCAGAGAATACTTTATAAATGCTTTTGATATTGGTGTCACTTCGATACTTTAAAGTTTAAACTGACGAATGGAACATGTTTAAAATGTTCTTTCATTTAGAAAACAGGGTCTTTCTGTCATTGCGTGAGTCATTCATTCAATTTATTTGTGTATCGCCCTAAATCTCAACAGTAGTTATCTCAGAGGACTTATCAAAGCAGAGGACGATTCGCCAACACAGATAAAAAAAATCAAACTGTTCAAACAAAATAAATGCAATGATATCAAACATACAGAACCATTGGTCCATAAGAGGCAGAAACCAATGTCCATAAATGTTGAATGTGGAGTCTCCTGCATCATTGTCAAACTCATCACTTTGAAGCTGATTGACAGAAAGGTGAATGATGCAGGAGGCTCCGGCGTCATTCACCTCTTTGTGTAAATCATGATGGAAAGATCACGTCAAGATTATTAGTATTTGGTCCATTCAAAAGCTACTTGTGCTCTTAAATAAGAAATCTGACTATTTTAGTTTTTAGTTATTTTTTTATTTACTGCAAGTTTTTGCCTTTTTCCTGAAAAGCTGCAGCTTCTCTTTTCTTTAATGTGAATCATTTTCTTTTTTCTGTAAGAGATGGGTACATCAGTGATGAGTGATGTCACACTCAGAATCCTCCAATATTTCTTGTACACACTTTGCAACCAGGGTTTTCTGTTTTTTTAGGGTGATTTTGGGGTAAATTGAAACACATTTATAAAAAAATACTCCAATGTGACAATCCGCTGCCCCTTATTTATCCCATATGGTGTGTGTCTTTGTGTGTGTGTGAAGAAGATTGAGGACTGTGTGGCTGCAGGTGTGAGTGTGGCACTTTTTTCAAACATTTAAGATTCAGAGATTCTTTATTCGTCCCAACTTATGAGTATTTTTAAAACCTTATATTGTAAAGACTTTGTTACTGTTTCAACAAATAATATAGCGTTCTGGGAAAACAAAAGCTATCATTTATTGTACCCCTTTGTTTTGCTCTATGTTAATAAAGAGTTGGCAGAGGTTAAAGATCTGAATTATTCACTGCAGCTACAACAGTAGTTATTTCTGAGGACGTTTCAAAGCTGTCAATTCTCCAACTCTGGTTCACCGTCACGGAGTTCAAGCCTTCACATTTCTTGGGTCTGATGAACTAAAGAAAAGTCCAACTGTTGAAATGTTTATCATTGAAATTTGTAGTGTTTTATTAATGCACACTACACAAACAAATCATGTACCTTACGTAATTTTTGTACAGAGAGATAACGCAATACAAGAATACAAAATAACCTAAGTAAAAATAAATGAATAAAAAGGGCGGATGATCTCAGACCTCAGCACTTGTAATGCACCTGCCAATCAAGAACTTTTTTTTTTAAGTCTTTGTTCTCATAAGAATGAGGGGATTTATGAAACAACTCAACAGTATTAAGTTATATACACCAAATTCAATTAATCCATCCTCAATATGTAGAAAAGTCCTCTTCACAATGTCTCAACAAGGATCTATAATAACATATCAATCGTAAATGTGGACACAGCGCCACCCTCTGTACAAACGTCACTATAACTTTCTGCCTTTACACAAATTATCTTTCTATTCACGGGTTTAAATCCATGCAAACGTTTGTTCCTAAAATAAAATGTGTCCTTTAATCTAAATAACAAAACAAAAAAAGCTGAAGCTGAACATCGACGGAAGTTTGAAACACTAACATAAGGTGAACCAGCACCAGCCGAGTCCAACTGGACTTTGTTCATAGAGAGCAGCATCTCGAATTCACTTTGTGTAAATAATAGATATATATGTTTTTCATAATAGATACACAAGTTTTTCATAATACTGCAAATATCCATTACTCGTCCCACAGGGGGGAAATGTCAGTGTTGCATCACCAGTTTCACAACAGTAGGAATTAGGAGCACACAGAACAGGAAAAGTGAACAATAACTATAATAAAATAATGAAACAAAGAAGCAATTATTTCTAACTTTGGTATAAAAGTATAATGTAGTTGTATGTTTGCATCGGTACATCTTAGCAGCACTTGTGTTTTTTCTGCATTCAAATAGACGCTGCTTGTTAAACGTATGGATCTATGGTTTATCCTGGGTCAGGTAGTTCCGCTGAAAGTGAGCGATGAGATTGAAATATGAAATTTGAATGATTGTGGCTTCAGGAACAGAGAAGGAACTATATTCAAAGGGACATAACTTGAGACTGTGGCACCAGGACCAGGGCTCCCACAGACGCATCCTATATTTACATGTAAAATGCGTTCGAACCACAGAATGTAAAGTTTGAACCTCTGAAGATAAATAAAGACAAGCGCGTGACGTCATGCGCAAGGCCAGCGTCACTCCGCCCCGCCCCCAGAGAGTGAGCACATTCCTATTGTCCAAGATGGCGGCGTCGGTGCGGGGACCGAGATGCTGACATGTTTTTAAACCATTTCTCTTGTTATTCGGGTATGTTTGCTCACGTTGTATGCACAAATAGGCTCTACGTGTACCCGTAAATCTGCGTGGCCACTACGGTTTTATTAACACGGAGGGAATTCATTATCCGGGAAAGAATTCCATCCGAGCATCGAAAAGTTTGAGCTCCATCCTTTGAAAATGAAGAGGCAGGCCGCGAGAGAGACGAGCCCGTCCAGGGCCATCGCCAAGCGGCTGCGAGAGAGGGAGAGAGACCGGGACAGCGCCCGGAGAGAGGAGCTGCCTCCGCCACCTTTGGCTCTGCTGCTGGCGGAGAGCCGTGCTTACCACCGCCACCGCAGCCGGAGCAGAGAGCGAGAGAAGCCGCGGCTGAGGGAGGAGCGAGCCGCCGCTGCGGAGCTGCACCACCGCCATGAGCTCAGCCTCCTGGGCAGACCCCCGCTCCGGACCACCGCCGCGGAGCTGCCCGCTGCTAGACCCGCCACGCTGGAGTATAAGACCCTGCTCATCAGTAACCTGGGCGCGCAGGTGTCGGACGAGGACGTGGAGGATACGCTGTTCCACGAGTTCAAAAAGTTCGGGGACGTGAGCGTGAAGCTGTCGCACACACCGGAGCTCGGGAGGATCGCGTATGTGAACTTCCGTCACCCAGAGGATGCCAAGGGCGCCAGACACGCCAAGTCCTCCAGGCTGATGCTGGGGGACCGACAGTTAAAGATTGAACCTATGTACGTGAGGAAGAGAAGCGTGACCCCCCCGGAGGTGGGCTACCTCCCCCTGCACGCCCCGTACCCATACAGACAGCGCTCGCTCTCACCTCCCGCTGCGGGCGTGAGCAGCATGAGAGACCTCCGAGCCAGACACTACGCTTTAGAGACTTTAGGGCTGAGCAGAGAGCGCGAGAGGCTTCTGGATTACTACGGGATGTTGGATGAGAGGGGCCGGCCCTATGGTCTGCCCCAGATGCCAGTGGTGGAGGACTTGAAGCCAGAGGACGACCAGCGAGCCACCAGTAACCTTTTTATTGGGAATTTAGACGGAAACGTCACTGAGGCCGAGTTAAGACGAGGGTTTGACAAATATGGAATTATTGAAGACGTTGTAATAAAACGACCTGCACGAGGTCAAGGCGGAGCATATGCTTTTGTCAAGTTTCAGAACCTGGACATGGCCCATCGAGCCAAAGTGGCCATGCAGGGGCGGCTAATCGGAGGTAACCCTATCAAGATTGGTTATGGCAAAGCTAACCCCACCACCAGACTCTGGGTGGGAGGTCTGGGTCCCAGTAACTCGCTCGCTGCTCTGGCCCGAGAGTTTGATCGGTTTGGGAGCATTAGGAACATAGACTATGTTAAAGGGGACAGTTTTGCTTATATTCAGTATGAGAGTTTGGATGCTGCTCAGGCTGCATGCACACAGATGAGGGGGTTCCCACTGGGGGGTCCTGAGCGTCGCCTCAGAGTCGACTTTGCAAAAGTGGAGGAGAGTCCGTCACGTCCGTTTCCAGCCGGCTATCAGCCTGCGGTTGCGCTCCCTTCCCACTATGAGCTGCTGGGAGAGGCCTACAGCCGCCACCGCAGCCTGGAGAGAGAGTTACGGGGCAGTAGAGACCGGTCCTCTCCCCCTGCTCACGGCCTCCTGTCCCAGAGGGAGCGGGACAGGGTGATTCTGGAGCGAGACTTCCCCAGTAGCCCCACACGCAGCCTGGAGAGGAGAGCAGAGGCGTTTGGCAGGAGAAGGAGTCGAAGCCGCAGCCGTGAACGCTGGCTCAAAGAACGTGAAGAGAGGAGGAACCGCAGGAGGAGCAGAAGCCTTTCTCCTGATCGACCGACAGAAGAGCGGGAGCGAGAGAAGGACAGGGGCAGGTCCAGGCTGCGGGGGCAGGGGGGCATGCTTTCTCCTGATGCAAGCCCTGACAGAGCGCGGGTTCGGGCCCCAGACTCCACCACTGAACCCAGGGACCACTCCCCAGACATGACTAGAGCAGGTCACTCCGTTGGTAACGATGACGATGCGCCCTCCATCCGTCACCACAGCAAACGAACGTCCAGCGAGCTCAGTAACCACCACCATCGCTCCAGTGAGTCCACAACCTCCCCCGCTCGCCACACGGACACTCACGCCTTACCCACTACACTCTCTGATTTTGCACAGGCCACACTCGCCAAAATGTGGCACGGCTTTTTCGCCCTAAAGAACAGCAGCTTTCCCACAAACCTGTACATGTTGGAGGGAGGGGCCTCATTCTTCAACAACATCATGAAGGACACCCTGAAGCAGCAGAGCCAGAACCAGCACAGTCAGCTAAAGATCGCGCAGCGCCTGCGCATGGACCAGACCCGTTTGGATGAAGTGTCCCGCCGCATTAAACTGGGGCGTCCTGATGGTTTTGCCGTGCTCCTTGCTCTCCAGGGCCCCGTGGACCGGCAGGCCATGGCCCCCGAGCCTGGCCTACAGGTGCGCCTCCTACGCCACCTGGTCACGTATCTGCGGAACAAGGAGGCGGCTGGAGTGGTGAGTCTGCCTGCGGCGGAGGGCAGCACGGGCGCCATGCTCTACGCCTTTCCTCCAGGAGACTTCTCTCAACAGTTTCTGCAGACGGCCAAAAGGACTGTGGGGGGTTTGGAGGAGGAGCACATGGTCATTGTCATTGTCAGTGACACTAACTGAACATTTTAGAAGCAGTGTAGTTCAAGAGCCACTTTGGGGCTACACTTCCATGTAGTATTTAGATGCATTTTATTTGTTTTTTATAAGATTTTTCCAAGCAACACTACATTCACTTTTATGACTCGTAAAAGTAGAAAAGTGTAGATTCAAACTGCAGACATGACATAGCTACACATACACACAACACTAGAGGTGGGGGATGTAAAAAATGTAAGGATTCGATAGTACTGCATTATTTGGGCCACAATTCACCATTTCTTAAATATTGCAATGCAGCAAGTATTGTGATTTGATTCTGCAATATATTGCGACATTAATCAAAGGCATTACAAACATAGAGGTAGATGTCAAATGTGACATTTATTATGGTCTGCACATCACATGAACTGAAGCAAACCCTTGATCTCACTATGATAAGCTCCCAGCACATCACTTAGATTATTCAAACACAATAGAGTCACAACAAGTAGACATCAAAACATAAACCCCAGATGGAACCAGAGTGAACTCAAAAGTGAAAGATAATTATTGAATGAAACATCACAATACCTTTCTGCATTTTAATAACGTGCTCAGAATATCGCAATACTGAACAGAATTTCTGTTTTTCCTGCCGTCACTACTGCACACACACAACACTAACCGTGATTATCGACGTGCTTGTTTACTTTTATAAACTGACCTTGTTATATATAAACATATATTATATTTACTCAATAGAGCTGGACATGATTCTGGTGGATTTTTACTGTAAACAAAGAGACCAGTCGCCATGGCAACGGGCCGTCCCTGTGAAGTGCGTGCACATTAGACACTAGTGTATTTTAACTGTTGCACCATTCCTCCGCAGTCTGTGTTTTTGCATGATGAAATATGTCTTTAAACGTAGCTCCCTGTTCCTGTACAAACACTAATATCTACAAAGCTTGTGTCGCGGTGAAAGGTGTAACACTATATACTTGTTTTTATTACTTTATATAAACAACTCCATCCATCACTGATGTATGTTCATCATTTCTCAGAGGTTTTATTTTTATACGTCTCGTTGGCAGCACTAGTTATAGCTACAGGGAACAGGTGTCAGAAGAAATGAGTATTGAACTGATAGTACATAATTTAAAGCATTAGACAATAGACGTTTTTAAAATCTGCATTCCTTACACGTTACTTCACCATTACTGTGCTTTATGGATTACAGAGCTGTGTTGAGTCTGACATAAAGTATCCTGAGAAACTACCTTTCACTGTATTTTGAAAAGTATTTCATTATCGACCTCTTTTTTATGACTTGTGTATATTTGATTTCTGTTTTGGTTATATTTGGGATGTTGCAAATGTAATTGAATGTGTATCTGAGAAAACTATAAACATTGTATAATTACCTGGATTTGACTGTATTCAACTCGTTTCTTCTTCATGTATTGAAAAAGTAGTGTTTTGACTGGTCCCTGAGGCTGTGGACAATGCTATGAGACCAGGTGGAATCGGTTACCATGACGACAAACCAAATCAATGTGACAGTTTCCACACAATTCTGTTTCTGTCTCTAAGAACATGTACAGTATATGGTAAAAAATATAATAAAACATTTTATGATTTCTTAATCTGTCTGCCTCACGTTTTATTTGTTGAATGAGCTGCACAAGAGCCTTTGCTGTTTTTAAAATACACGTTTTAACAATGTACATTCAATGCTTTTTCTCCAATGAAAGGAGAAATAAACTCATCCAAAAACATTACTTAGTTCGGGCTTTATTATTGTGATGACACGTGTTCACCACCAGAGTGCGCTGTGGGGTAAGAATATGAGCATTCACGGTCCCTAAGTCAAAGTACAAAGATAGAAATATACACACAAACGAGCACACATAATGTTGCAGTTTCTTTAAATACCTTTGAAATAATTGATGGAGCGTTTTAATAATGAGAGAAAAGCTATTTAAAGATGTGACTTAAAAATGACATGTGAAAACTTGTGAGGGAATCAAACTGTAACGGCAAGTAACGAGTTGGATAGATTTGGTAACAAAAATAGAGTTGGGGACCCAAGCTTTAATGCAGTTCATTAGTGAAATAAACCACAGCTTGTGTCAGTGTCTTCCTCTGGTCCTGTTGGAGCAGCGGCTCATGAAGTGAACTACATGGACTCATTATTTGCTCCGTGGGTGTCCTGGAGCTTCCAGTGTGAGTGACTTGGATTATTAAAACGCTGCGTGTCTTTCGCTCATAATGAAGATTCTTTAAATCATCCTCTACTCCTCAGACTCCAGTTCTCCCATCATGCACTGGGAACGCTGCATTGATGCAGCCTCATGGTGAAGGAGCTCCTGCTAAAGGCTTCGCTTCAAGAAGTGAATCTGAAATATTGATGCGACACGATGGGAGGCCTGATGGAGGCCGTCAGGAGGAAGATGTCAGTGTGAGCAGGATTACTTTTATTAACCCTTCGGACGCCATAGTAACAGAACGGCTACAAGGTCCGTAATCCAGGACACTTACCACCATTTTAGATCGTTTTCTTCTACATTTATTTGTTATTATAAATACCAAGTATCTGTGCTCTGTGAAATGGGTACAGCTCTGACTGCCACCCCCCGTCCCAGAAATGGATTAGGGGGAAGAAGATGGATGGATGATTCAAGTATTTCACCATCTCTTATGACGATCCAGGGCCCCTCACCTTTTGTCTATTTCACACACATTTCTGTTGTGTAAAAGTTGCTCTCCAAACACAGCATTTAGGAAACCCCTGCTTTAGAAGCTTTAGTTTGGACAGTGAGACAGGGGCAGAGGAGAAGCAGGCCATTAGGCAGAAGGCTGACTCAAGAGAAACAAACTCTCTCCCACACTTGGTCCATGTTTCTCTCTGCATGTGTACAACGTTCTGGATGCAGTTTTTTGCAAACACATCGAGAGCAAAGATGCATTATTATTACTATATGTATGTATTAACCAGACCCCTTCATTATTCATTCACTCCTAACACAGGTGATACACTTTTGTGGTCATAGCTGCCCTGTGGCACACTGACAGAAACAAGGTAATCAGTCTGTACCATTGGCCCCTCCCACCATCAACCATTCTAATGTGGGTGAATGTCTTGCCAAAGGACACGGCAACAGTTTGACACTTTACAGTCGCCCTCTGTGGCACCTGGTGTTCCCATATGTCTTCCATCACAGAACTAACCATGCCCTGCCCTGCTTAGCTTCACACATCTGTTAGGATCTGGCTTTCATATGCAGGTATGACTATATGTAAACTACAGGTGCATGAATGAAGTGTAGATTGCTGAAAGAGAACCAGAAGAAGTTTTCTGTGAAGATTTAGATAGAAAGAGACGAAATTGACCGTAATCCACAAAGTTTGGGGTTACAAATGAGAGGTTTGGGGAAAGCGTCAGAAGGCGGTGGGAGGAAAGACTGATTGTTCTCAGCGTGACGCATCAGGAAAACAACACAGATCTCATGTGCTGCTGAGTGCTACCGTTTAAAACCAAATGTGACTCTGAAGGAAGGAGCAGAACAAGCTCTTTTCACACAGATACCAGCTCCTAAATGCAGCAGTAGTTTATCACCACCGTGTTTGGAGTGAAAAAATGTGAAGCGTCTTTGAGAGTCCTGAAAAGGCTAAACATCAAACCAATTCATTATTTTTATAGATCGATCTGTAACAAAAAAATCCAATTCGCTAACATTAAACAGTCAGAAAGTCAAACGTGTTGTATCCAGGACGAGACGGAGACGTTTAATTTTTCTTTCAAGTGGATTTTATTGAGTAGAATATGGCGTTAACAGAAAGGGAACATGTAACAACAGACTCTCCTTTCTTTCGTCCCTCTGCGGAAGATGCTCCGAGAACTCACAGAAATGTTTCAAGTGCAAAACAATATCAACAAGAGTCCATTCCTGTGTGACGGGTGAGAGGTATCTGCTTAACACAGACTAGGATTACAATGGAATGAGATTATATGAACTGCTTCACTGTGTGTATTATTATCACTAACTATTATAGGTCTGATTCACAAACAGGGCAGAATTTGTCTTATATTATATTCACTACATATTACGCATTATGATTTTGACCTTTGCAAATGATGAGACTATTTACTTTGTCATTTTGTGTTTTAAAATGTGAAATTATAACTTGACGAGAGGATTTATGGTTTTTAAAATGCCGAACATTTCTCTGAGTGTGATGTCATAGTGGTGCAGTGACATCATACTATTACAGGACTGAGACAACAGCTCGGAGACAGAAGGGGCGGAGTCACACGTTATTACCAAGAGTTCCCAATATTGGCGCGGATGGATCGAAAAACAGCTCCAGGTCTGTTTTTAACAAGCAACAATGTCCAGGTCTCCCTTGAAAAAGAGGTTCTTAATCTCATTGGGACTTCCTGGTTTATTAAGGTTAAATAAAAAAGACATGGTTCACGTATTTGTCCTTAAA
>JAPMNZ010954089.1:0-11187 GCA_029875035.1 Pomatoschistus microps | reverse complement strand
ATTCATAGTCCAAGATACTGTAGATACTTAAAAAAGGAGAGGAAGAAAAAGTCCAAAAGGAAAAGGGGTTGAAGCCATTAGCGGAAAAGTGTTTTTGCATGTTCGTCTGACTGGGACTGCACAATATTTCGAAAAACAAACTGTCATCGCATTATCAATATATTGCTTTTATGTCTGACAACTGATGAGTTATTACTATGTGTAAATAAATAATGCATTTCTTTTACAAATGACCAACCACAACCACTTCCATCCAGTATTCTATTTTTCACAAAACTATGAATGGAGACAACTTGCACAAGACCTACGTACTCTCACACAAACTGGTTCTTTCACTTGGTTTTAGTCACTTTTACCATCAAGCTGCTTCTCAACCATTTGGTAAAGGCCTATAATCAAAACCAATTATGCATATATTTCTTTGAGACAACCTAGAAATGTATTTGCGATGGATAATGTCACAAAAAAACAACGTTGAATACTCCTCTGCTTGTCCTTGAGAAGCCTGAGAAAGCATCGCCCAAAACCATCCACAAAGTCTCTCTTTTGTTTGACACAATCCAGTCCACTACTATCCCAGAACCGCGTGTTTGAGCACTATTCTCTACAACACAGAGATTTGTTAGGTCTGTGCCCAAATGAAGCCTCCGGAGGTTGGTCGTGCACAGCTGACGATCTGAACCGTTGCAGCCGGGACTCAATTTGGAGAGTTTGTTCGCCATTGCAGAGCGTGGCAGACTGGAGCCACTGGGCTGGATCATCACGGCGAGAGCAGAGCAGGCACAAGGGAAGACTTTTGCTGCTGTCCAGACGCTGACGTTCACATTTAGGGTTCCATGTTTTTAAAAGAGCCAAGTCTCAAAACAGCCGACTACATCTATATTAGGCATGTTTGCACACTTTTGTCTTTTGAACAATCTGAGTGATTATATGTATGCCAAATGTGACATGTAAATTACTCCAGTGTGAGATCAAAAGTCTATCTCATCTTGTCTTATCCATATGAAAATAATGGAAAACAAGCTCAATTCAACTCTCTCTTAAAAAAGCCAAGAGGAGTTATAATGTGGGGCAAAACGTGAGTTGTAATTTGTTCTTCTACGATCCGTGGGAAAATTAAGTAGAAAACCAAGACGAAAAGATCTGAAAAGGCCCTTGATAAAGAAACTCTTCGCAATATCCCGTCAACAATGAAGGATTTTCAAGTTAAGTCAGAGAGACTCCGTTCTTTCCTCTTTGTCCTCAAGTTTCCCTCTTTTACAAAACATCAACAAGTCAAACATATACTTGTTTCTAAAGTTTGAAAGTGCTTTGGAAAAGGGAACTCCCGGGAAGCTGCATTAGCTTTTAGGCAAGGCCTACAAGGCCTCTGTTTTTGATGAGGAACAGTATTGTAAAATTGCCTAAAAGCACAATAATTTTAAATATGTGCATGTTAAAGCCAAATCCAGTCAGACCTTCAAAGCTAAGCAGGGCAGGGCCTGGTCAGTGCTGTGATGGAAGACCTCTGAGAACACCAGGTGGCAGAGAGGGGCGGTTTTGGCTGTAAACTGTTGTTGTGTCGTTAGGCAAGACACCCACCCACACTGCCTATTGTATGTTTGGAGGGGCCAATTGCACATTCTGGTTGCTTTGCTTCTGCCTGTCTGTTGTGGCTACAGTCGTAGTTTATCACAAAATCAATTCAATGAATAGCACAAAGTCACAATAGTAGTTTTCTCTTACTTCACAAAGCTGTAGATTCGCCAACACAGATCAGAGAATCAAACAGTTCTAACACACAATATTCAATATAAAATAACAAAGAGCCATTGGTGCACAAGGGGCAGGTGACAAATGTCCAAAAATCTTGTTGAATATCGATTGTCCAACATTGTGTAAAACCAGTGTATTATCGTTTTTATATATGTTTTACGATAAAATACAGTCTACAAACATTTCTCTTTAAAACACTTCAGATCTTGATGTCTTCTACTTCACATAAACACACCAAAAACTATGCAACCAAAGCCACTTCCTACCATTTCTATACTATCATTTTTGACATTGGGTATTTTTATCTGCCTGCTCCGAGCCTGTAGTGCAGACCTCTATTGGGAATAGCCTCTCCTCTCCATTACCACTTCTCCTCTGGTGCGTCCCCATCATGTCCCCTCTCCTGGGCCCTCAGCATGGGACCTTCACCGCCCAGACACACACACACACACACACTCCCCATTGAGGACCACTTGCAGTCCACTTACCTTTTTATCACCCTCTCTCCAACCTCCCACCTTAGCAGTGCTTAAGCCCGTGGCCCACATTCTGTTCGCTTCACTTTCTGGCACGGCACGGGTCACTTGTGGACTGCTGCCGTGCTGATTTGTCCCTGGAATCTCAAATGTCCTCTTCACACCCTCCCCGTCCGACCTAAAGTACTTCACAATAGTTTCGTGGTGGGCGAGGTGCCAAAAGAGCAGCTGGTATAAGATTCTGCTGTAATAGAAGGACCAAGTAATGACTAGACTATCAGTGGGTATCTTGAAGGTCCCATGGATACTACACTCGTTAAAGTCTTATGTCTTAAAAATGTGGTATCCAACTTTTTAAGATACATATCAATAGGCCACCTTGTGAAATGAAATGTATTTTTAGGAAACATGTTATCTTATGCGTACCTGTAAGAAGTGACTATGTGAGTCACAAAATGGGCATTATAAGGGTGGCAGAGTGGATAGTACTCTCTCTTCTCAGCAGGAAGTTTCTGGGTTGGAATCCCGATAGGAACAATGCCTTTCTAAGTGGAGTTTGCCTGTTCTCACTGTGTCCATGTGCATAGATAGAAAACATCCACAATAGAATCAGAATCAGAATCAGAATCAGTTTGAGTTTGAATGGATGGTGTTTGGCCAGAGGCTTTAATGCACCAGTTTGTTCGCCGTGTTGCTTCCGTCATCAACATGTGTGGAGTGAACAAAACAATATCTGAGCTCGGACGATTGTAAAGCGCTTTGGGTGATTACTTACTTGCTTACAACTATATGACACTTTAGGTTGACATGCAAATACCCCAGTGAGGGCGGGTCCCGGCTTAAAAGTGGCCAAAATGACGTACGCTGATATGGCTGCAATACCACCCCGTTCCGCTGGGGGTGGACCCGGAATAAGAATTAGCCAATGCAAAGATATAGCATTAGCTGACCTCTCGAAAATGTCTTTACGGGATGGTCCAAAAGTTGGCTCTTGGTTCCACATGTGTGTCAATGCTGAGGGGAGTGAATTTTTTTGGACAATTTTAGTTTAGTCGCTCCTGATCGTTAAGATATGTTTTTTCACATTTTCCAGCCCCCGCGGCCATTTTGAAACTGCCCATAGACCGCGGAAGTTGTGGCATATTAGCTAGAATGGCGGAGATAGGCATGACTACATCCGTTTTTGTGCTGAATTTTTATGATTTAAAATGAAAAATAATGTAGTGTTTTAGATCCTCTTAGACTCTAATTGAGGGTATAATTTTCTACTTTTAATCACTTTGGTGGGTCATTTTGAGCCTTAACAAAACAAGTTTAAAACAATCATACAATGCATTGAAATCATGAAAGATCACAGTACAATGAGTGAAGATACAATCCTGTAACTTTCAAGTTGTTAAAAAGTTCTTCACTAAAGTCCATGTGGATCTTAACCATTCTTTGTTCCGTCGCTTGGGTGTTACCTCGTGAATCTCAGCCCACATTCTACCACAACACTTCTCTCCATTTCTTCACCAGATCCTTTCTCTGTGAAACAACACCGGCCTCACAATGGACCACCAAGATGTGTTGTCAGTCTCACAGCTGCCATTTGGAAACCTCACGTCGGCCTGAAATAACATCACGAAATCCATCCAATCCAAAAGTTTAGGCATCTCGAGACATAAAGCAGATCTAACACATGCCTTGGTTTTGTTCTCGGGCATTTCACACGTTGCGGTCCGTCTTAGAGGGGCAGACAACCTTACTTTATTCTTATTTAGGGAAAGAAAGAGCTGAAATATTACATATGTCTTTGCCGACCGCCTTTATTCTTTATTTTCCGGCGCGGCAGCAATGGAATGACTGCGCGCTCAGACAATATGATGGATGCGTTGGGCTGGGAAATATAAGATGAGACTCATTAAAATGTGTGACAGGAGGCCACCCCGTTTCCCCAGACGCTGCACATCTCGGAACGCCGGAGGAGATGGACGGAAAGGAGACGACACAGCAACAAAGAGTTTCTGGAAGTGGTAGAAAAACAGCAAACAAGAGGGTAGGTGAGGTCAGACGCGTTTTTTGGAGACAATTCAGAAATTCATGAGCTGAATATTCAACGTGTGGCGGCGACGCTGTGATCAAAGGTAATGGGTTTAAGATGGTCGTGTTTGGTTTATGTGAGCGGCTGTTATTCAAATTTCAAATGTTTATGTGACTTTTTAGTGGAACGTCAACAAAAAGGAAGGGAGAGTGAGGTGACCGGGGGCATTGCCTGAATATGGAAGTCCATTAGGGTTATAGACTCTTTAAAATGCAACACGACTGTAAAACATATGTTACATTCAATAAACGGACACATTTTAAACCACGTTAATCAACAATGTCAATTAGAACATGGGACAAAATGTTCTTTTGATTTTGTGGAATAACCATAGAACTGGGAGGAAGCGCAAGACAATGATGAGGCACTTCTGGACAGAAGCTTGTAGTTGGTTTAAGTTGTGTTATACTTTATTGTCCCCATAGAGAAGATTGTCCTCTGCATTCAATCCCTTTATGCCTCTGTGCGAAGCAATAGTCGCAGTAGTACATATAGGGGCCCATCTCAGATTTGATCAATTGTGCATGTTTCTAGTTGAATCATTACCTTCTTTCTGAGAAGTGAGAGTGCAAACCACTCAGCCACTATGCCTGTGATCCGAATGACATTACACAATGACATTAATTGTGTAAATAACTGTTTTTTCTTTCTGTATCATCGTATTTCTCTCACTTGACATCCGCTATCAGTCAGAATTGATACGGTTAGTGCATACCTGCAAATGATAGACATTTGAATGAAAAACCTGTAAAATACATGGATAGTTTCCAGACATTTTTTTTACTAGTGATGTCAATATGCCTTTTGAGTGATTTGATGTACAGTATATATAGTATTCATATTGTTTTTTTGTATTTATGTTTACATCTTTTGGCAGCCTTCTGTGATATAAATCATGCAAATGTCTATGCATCAGTACTTTTTGGACAAAATGAACATTATTATCAAGATGAATCAAACTTCTCATATGAGCGTTTTCTTCTCTCTCCATAGTCTTGAGACAGTGATTGGTGATCAGGCTGACTAGTTTATATGCAGGCTGAAATCTTTCCTCTGTCTCCCAAAACATAGGGTTATCAGTGATCAGAGAGAGAGGCCCAATCACATTCATGTCTTTCATCGCACTCTCTCTTGATGCGTGTTTTCATTTATACAATGTCATTATCCTCATTCAAATTCACCCCGATGCTCAAGTATCTCCAATAATGTAACCGGACCTGCTGTCTCCACATCCTCTGCTCCATCATGCACCGCCCTGATGACAGCCTGTTCTCTCTGCTCTCTGACACTTTGAACAATAGCTCTGCGGATTGGGTGGAGCCACGATTTGACTCCAGTGATACCCATGTGGAGATGAGTGCGTTTGGATCCGCTGTTGGCTGGTCTCAGTGGTCAGCAAACAAAGCCAGCTTTACCTTCCAACACCACAACATGTTCAGTAACTGGTCCAGTGGTGGGAAAACCCTGACCCGTGGTCCAGATGCAGCCCTTCGGATGTTTCTATCAGGCTCCTGCGCCTTCCTCAGTTTGCATAGATATAGATATATGTAATTTAGAAAGTAATCTTTATTTATAGAGTGCCTTTCACAGAGCAAAGTCACCAAGCGATTTACAATTGTTGTTTTGGGGCATTTTGTCTCTCACTCCACACAGAGATGGAAGCAGGGTCATCCTACAGGAGGTACATGCCAGACCTATTGTACATGTATTCAGTGTTTGGGGAAACCAGAGCACCCGGAGGAAAGCTATGCAGACACGGGGAAAACATGCAAACTCCACACAGATGCAAACTTCTCAAAGAAAGGAGGTGGAATCGAAACCAGGACCTTCTTGCACTAACCACTGCGCCACGGTGCACCCATGTATGTTTAAAATGAAGCCTGAGAGAGATAAAATGAAAATTAGGTCCAGCCCCCGACACTGATATTTCAATAGGGCCCTCAGGAAGGTTAGTTTGCTCATTCCTGTACTAGTTCCAATCAAGATTTAAAGAATGAATTTGTAGAATTGTCTAAATGTGTTTGTTTTTTTTGCCAATTAAAATGATAATGAGACTTTTTATTTTGTCTATTCATATTTAAGAATATGTTAGTACAAATTATATGATGAAACAAGTGTGATACTTTGTCAAAACTATATTATTTACGAGTATTATAGTTCCAGCTTTAGGAGCGTAACTCAAGAGGATCATCTTTTTCACAAATGTGCCAGAAGTTCTTAATAGTGTGAATGGAGCTAAAATCAACCCCAGCTCTGTTTCAATGACGGGACAATGATAAAAATGATTAATTAAGAAAACTCTTTTGCATAGTTATTATTACAGAAATAACCAAATGGATACGGAGAAGACAAAAGACATTCTAAAGTGTTTGGTGCAATACTTACCCACACTTTTTCTTTCAGAGGAAGAGACTTTTTGTGTGTCCAGTTTTAAGTGCAGGCTGTCAGACGGAGCAGCTGCACACAAACCTCGTTTTAATCTATATCATTTCCAGAGTGATCCTCCCTCTGTTTAACACCAGGCATTAGCAGAGCACAGCCAGAGTGTGTTTGCAGTTTGAGGCCGGAAAAATGTGGATAAATGCTGTAAGTGATAGCGATTATAAAGATGTGATTATATTTGGTTATAGAACTTGACACATTGGTCACTGTTATATTTGTGTTTCTTCTGCTTCTTCTACTCTAATCTTTATTCTGATGCTAGGAAGACACAAATGGTAGACAATCTTTAAGGAATTCTTGAATGTATGAGAATACAATGTTTTTAGATGAAGCTACTTTTCAAAACAGGAAAAAAAAACTCTTCAAGCTACTTTTAAGCTTTTCTTCACAATAATTATATTTATTAAAGGGACCATAAGTCGTATGCAGCCTTTGAAATAAGTAGAATCACACTTTTGTTGATTCTGTGACGCATGTGGCTACGAAGCACTGATTACTGAAGCAAACCACTTCTGGGTTCAGCTATAAGTTTGTGTATATGATTACTTATTTTTGTATCGGCTTTCATTGAAACAAATGTGTGGTGCTATGTTTTTAATTTGAATTGTGTTATCAAAGAAAGATAAGAGTTGGTCCCAAGACCAGCTGAATTTCATTGACCAAGCTGGCAACCCAATAAAGTGCCTTATTCTGCTGCTTGATTGGATAACCAGATTGACAAGGGCATCACGTCATTGCATTTTCAATTAAGAATATCTCCACATTTGTTCAAAAAAGTCTGATTTGATTTGTACATGTGACCTGTTATCTGGAGACACATATATATAGTTTATTTGGATGCTAGGACTAAAAGTGCAAGTATCGATGGGTCACGAGTACCTAAGAATAGGACTTTATCCTGATGCGTGCTCATGCTTATGCATATACATATGGATGAATTTCACACATCATATTAAAGGGTCAAAAGGAACATAAAGAAAGTTGAATATTTGTTCTTTTTACATATTGATTGGATCATGTATAAAAACCGTGTGTCTGATTCTGGCAAACTTAAACATGTGAAAAAGCTGCTGTAACAAGGTAAGGGTGTTATTATTGGTTAACTCTGTGAGGGGTAAACAACATGGACATGTAAATCATGTGAAACTTTGAATAGATACTGTTGGCTTGTGGACACTCTTGTTGATTCTACGCCACATGCAGATGTGAGAGTGTTTTGTTTCTCACAGTAAATCTCAGAGCCACAAACTCATGATGAGCGGCTGCTCCATTCAGGAGACACCACGACCAACTGCACTGAGACTGAGCCTGGACCACAAACGCCTAAAACAACATGAGCTTCTGCAGCCAGAGTGAGCCTGCCAAATATTGTCAGATCACACAAAATGACTGTAATTAGTATGATTATCTTAGCTTTTGTCATTTTACTGAAAATATGTAAAATCTGGGATAGTCTTCCTGAATATTTGAGATAGATGTTAAAAGTAAAATTCAGTTATCAAAAATAATACTTTAAAGGGGCGACAGTGGCTCAGTTGATAGAGCGTTGGGGAAGGTTGTTCAAGCCCCCCACGAGATCCTCTCCACACTGATGTCTGCTGCTGTTGTGTCTTTGGGCAAGACACTTGCTCTCCACGCTCTGTGGATTGGATGCTGCTCTGACTAACACTCCCCACCCAGAATGGGTGGGAATGAGTGGATAATAAACTGGTTAAACTGGTGGTGTAGGGTAGGCTCAAATAAGTCCTGCTTCTCACACTCAACATCCAATATAATATATGGACATTTATCAACATTTATGGACGTTAGTCATCTGCCCCTTAAAGACCAACACCAATGTGTTTTCAATCGTTGCATTTCTTGTGTTTGAACTGATTCTCTGATCTGAGCTGGCAAATCAAACGGTTGTGTAAAGTCCTCCAAGATAACTAGATATGTGATTTAGGGCTATATAAGAATACATTTAATTACTTCTGCCTATATCTTTGTTGGTTGAAATTCATTATATTATATTGTTTCGACTATAATTGTGTTGAAAAATGTAACAATCCATCAATCAATAATCAACAATGAGAGTAAAACTGTATGCATTTTGCATCTCATCAGTCCTGGTACAAAAACAAAGCTATAAAAACTATCAGGTCTGGCATGTGTCTAAAGATGATTCAGTCTCGAGACCAAAAAGCCACATTAAAACAACACAATAATCCATTTGTCTGGGGCCTGTTTATACATATTTGCGTTTGCAGGCTACACACCAGTCAGAAGAAGAAAATCACATTTCTATTGAGTCAGACCATCTGCCCCTTTGCCCTGAGAGTAACTGGAAGTGAAGATGATTGAATTATATCCAGGCGCACACAAAAACATATTGGAGCGTGCACGGCCGCGGAGAGGGCCGACATAAAGCTGCTCAGTGGGAGGATTGGTCTCGCGTTGCGCCGTAATTGCGTTGGGAAAGTTGCAAGAGGGGGAAGGAAATGACTTTGGGTTGCATCAGGGAATAGCAGGTCTCTGTTGAGTTGGGAAAAGACCATTACCTGGAAGCAGAGGCGAGAGGAGCAGTAGGTGAGACCAGTTTTGATGTGATCTCTGTATAGTGCTTAAAAGTGATAGTCTGGAACTCTAAATGGATTATTGTATTAAATTGACCTCCTGGTCATTAATGTTGATATAAAATAAGCCATTTTATGAATTAAAATATTATGGGTAAGTCCCACCTTCCCTTCTCTTATATAGCTATAGCTCAAAATCCACGATGCTGTCCACTTTAACCAATCAAGAGATGCCAAGAGCTGTCAATCATCGCGCTGTTGCTCGTATATAATTCAAATATTAAATATATACATATATTCAAACGAATATTAGACAGCCCTTATTTTTCAAAGCTGTAATTGGTATTTTCTTTTAAGAATTATATATATTAAATAGTTAGTTCCCAAAGGTTTCAGGTAACAGCAAGGCTAGCTAACTAACTAGAACTCTCTGGAACTACAACTCTCGCGCNGGAAGGGGGAGGGAGCTTGGGTCAATTCTTTTTTTTTCAAATCATGTACCTCTCTCTCTTTTCTGACAAACTCCAGACTATCACTTTAAAGGCAAATTAATCTGGCCATTAAAATGATGATGAGACTATATACTTTGCCATGTCATGTTTTACCAACGTGAAGTAACGTGAAGAACATGTATGTTAAAACAAGTATGAAGGGTAAATAATGCTTTATAACTCCCTGTGCTACCACCAGAGCGAAATTATTGGCTGAAAATACAATCAAATATATGCTTCCGTTCCCTAGATGCAGATTCACCATGTGTGTAGTAGTCGAAGTAGTAGTAGTATATCTACACACTGCATAAATATATCTATATACACTGTGCATAGATTGATATAGATTTTATTGTTTATGAATTATGCCTGATGTAATATGGGCAGTGAGGAGATTTGTGTTGCCTTGAGTAGTAAAGGCTCTCTTGATTGATCGATAATAGTAGTAGTGGTAGTGGTAGTGGAAGTAGTAGTAGTAGTAGTAGTCGGATTCATTTACACTTTACCTCGAAGGCGGAAAGACAGAGTACATACTAAGCACCACCTCCTGTAGTGGTGGTTGTAGCGCTCGTGTGTAATTGTGTGTTTGTGAGTGAGATCACATCGGAGGTTCAGCCGTGTCTGCCCTACACCAGGTCAGTGTCTGCTCTGCTCCAGCCACAGGAGGTGAGAGGAGGTCAGACACGCTGCTTCTAATGCTTCTACAACAAGACACTGAAAAGGCTTGTGCTCTAGTGGGACTGCATGTTGGGGGGAAAAAAGATCATATTTACAAAAGGACTCGGCCATTAATCAAATTGACAATGCCCTGTGCTTGTTCGACCTGCAGTATCTGGAGCAAAGGCACTTTCCTAATCTGCTGTGTTGGGTCTAGGCCCAAGTAATTACCCTAATTGAAAAGACGTTAGGACTTTGGGTTTTGATGTGGATGGATATTTAGATGTTGTTTTATACAAATTTGTATCAATATTTTATCATTTGTTTTTATTTGTGCTTCATTTAGACCCATAACAAAAAATAAAAAAGAGTAAGATTAGGGTTCACTAGGTTTGGGTTTGGTTTTGAGGCAAGGTTAAAGGTTATGGGTCCTGGATCTTGAACTATCATGGTCAGATCATTCAAAGAAGACCATCATCAGTTGGAAGTTGGAAATGACAATCTGCTTTTATAAATGGATACTGATTGTGGGAGACTAATGGACGAATAAAGGGGAAGAAAATGAATGAATGAATGAATAAAACGGTGGAAGGACATTTTTGTGCCATTTTATGTCAGAAGTTCCTGCTAGCGTGGGTGGCGATCCAACAGCAAAACATCTCCAGGAGTTATGATGAGGGAACAATGTTAGACAATGTTAGCCTCCTGTGCTGGCGACCCCTCTCCCA
>JAPMNZ010954050.1:0-16846 GCA_029875035.1 Pomatoschistus microps | reverse complement strand
TATAAAGTCCCGGCATACCTGCATACCTGCTTTTGGGCCAAAAAAATGAACAAATTACAATATAATTTAAAAAACGTTTTTTTTTTTTTTTTTTCAAATGACTTTATGTTGAACTGGGCAGAAATGATCTATGGTGAATATAATATTGTAATTTGTTCATCTCCAAAAGCTATTATTCCTGGAATAAAAGTAATCCTAAAGTAACTAATGAACAAATCACTGTTTAACACGACACAACAGTCACAAGAATTGCCTTAACCTGTAAACATGGTTAAAATTGTATCTGCCAAGAAAGATTTACATTTTAAGGAACTTTCTCTCACACTGAAAAAACTTTTGGGGTATCATATGGCATATAACTAGCTATTATTTATTACTGATCATCTGTGATACACACAAAGCAACTGTTTAATATATCAGATCAAAATACTTTGTGTATGTAAAACATGTGATCCGTTGCGTTTAACTATAGCCTAAGAGCACAGAGGAGAACAATGTAAACGTCTACAGTATTATTGAATTAGGCTGCTAACATCAGTATCTAATCTTGCTCACTTCTTTTGTATTTGTAACTTTAAAGAACTTATAGAAATGATAAATAAAGCTTACCTATACTTACTCTCATCTGTGATAGAGCAGCTAATTTATGACCCACTAAATATGTAGACAGTGCCCAAAACTACACCGATACCATCTCATTTGCAACGGTAACTCACATGGGGCAGGAATGAGGCCACTGTTGGAGGAGGAAAAAGTACCATGTCCAATTAATGAACAGCTGAATTCCAACATCAAAGCCATTAGACAGAGACAGTGATTGACAACACACAGATCTGTCCCCACACACAAAAATGTAAATTTTATCTGTTTATGACCATTGAGTGGTCGCAAAGTTTTAGGGTCAATAGACGTCGTGATGAGCTCCTATAGCCAAAGTAGCCCTGGGGCAGACTGACAGAAGCAAGCCAATGCTGTGTAGCAGAAGCAAGGTTATGTGTAATATGCTATAAAGTTATTTGGACCTTTTATACACGACAATTGTAAGATAGCAATGTTATTACCTTGACATTTTTAAATTTGGACGGTATACTTCTGTCTTCCTTAGAAGCGTCTTGTGACGTCACACACGACTTGCCTTTTCAACTGCTCTTCCCAAGCGCAGAATACCGTCAAAACTTGTCAAGGTAATAACGTTGCTATCTTGCAACTGTATAGAAGAACACAATCACTTTATCTACAAAGAAGAGAAGATCAGCCTTCCTAAACTATGTATCATGAATCAACAATTCTGTGACAGCTGTACTGATTTTGGGCAATACAAAGGAAAATGTGTTCAATATTTAATTGATCATTGTGATTGGGCTTTGCAAAGTGACCTTGAGTGTCGAGAAAAAAAAATGTGTGCATGAAACGTTATTCCAAATGATTTTACAAACTGTGACTTTCTATTACTTCAAACAACAACAGAATATTAAGATAAATATGCTTTCCCCACCTTTTGCCATCCTCAGAGGCCTGCCCGTCTCTTCTGCTCCCAGAATGCAAAGCTGCTTAGACAGTAGCACTGCACCACAGTTTGGCTCCAACAAAGGAGGTTGTGTGCTGAGATCCCCGTGGGTCCCTGCGTTCTGCCTGCCAGCTTTACATATAAAACAGCCAGGGCCTATCAGTCTGTGCGCAGGCTGCGTCCCAGAGTGCAAGTACTGCCTAGGACCTCTGCACTGGGAAAGATTAACAACAAATACTTAGCAGGACTTTTCTTTGTAAATGGGACAATAAAAAACAAGACAAATCAAACAAACCGTATAATAATATAGGCCTTGTCCCTGATGTAAGTCAAATGTTTAGTCAAAGTTCTTTATAACTTCAAGCAACTGAACTGACCATTTGTAAAGAAATAACAGGCTGCATGCATAAAAGAAAGTCTTGTATGGTTTTCAATGAATGAAGTTGTCTTAGTCAAGGTTCATTTTCGAGCAGACACTGACATCTAGAGGTCATGTAATGCAACAACATACACCAGAAATCTACTATTTTATTAAAGCTGGAGAAATTTTAAACAAACTAAATAATAATACTCATAATAATCTTAATCGAGTAAGCCGTTCATCGCTCTGTGCATGTATCTTTAGCCTCTTTCACATCTTTGAATCAGATTGTTTTAGTGACAAAGAGAGAACCAGCTCTCAGTATGTCAACAACAACAACAAAATCCTAATAAGATCATCAGATAATTTCGGAGTCTGATTTGTTCACAAAACATTTTCTGTTAGGACAAACCAAATGCATTTATGAAGCTATTGTTGCAACACTACTCACCTACATGTACTGGTTCTCATGGTAGGACCCAGACGAAAAAACACAAAAGAGGCCTGTATCAAAAACCAATTGATCTTGTGATTTTTGATTGATTACCTGAGTAGCTGTTTAGAATGTGAATATGTGATTTCTATCCACATTGGATACAAAACAAGTTTGAAGTGAAATAGACTATTTAGAAAACTATTTAATAATTACATGAATGCCTTTTTTTGTTTTATTTTTGTAATAAGCGCTCTGTTTGAGTGTAATAATCACATCTCACAGAACATAATATTTACAGTCTATGCGCAGAACTTACATACGTTGGAGTCCGTCAATAGAGCAGGTAAAAGGTATTATTATTATATCGTTAAATTGTTCAGATTGTTGAAAAAAAATGATGATTTGCAATAAATGTCACGTGACACACTCAAACCGAGATGTGCTGCTCTCTTTGTGGACCAAACATGTCTTTAGGTAATTCATTATTTGCCCGAATTCTTCCCCAACGCGTTTTGGTAAGTAGAGTTTTAAGTAGGCATATGTCTATATAATAAAGGACGGTAACGATTTGTATTACTTATATTTAGATATAATATACGTTAATTCGTAACAACAGACTCGAACACATGTGGTTTTGAACTCAAACAGTAAATAACTCAATTCATAGAAAAAACCGTTTTGTCCTCCATTGGTTAACTTCAGCTTTCTACGCGTAAAATTGAGATCATGTACCATAGTCTCATCGTAACAACTCGATCAATCGGGACAGTCGCTAGATGAGTCGATTAAAAGTAATCGTTAGCTACAGGCCTAATTTGATGCTTTCCGTGTACCTGTTGTCGGTTGGTCCGAGCACGTGGTCCATGGTGATCCATGGTGTGCGCGTGCTCATGTTGTGTTGTCGCATCTTCAGCAGCAGCTACAGCTGTAGTGACATCTTGCACCACTAGATGTCCTCATAGGCGGCAGTGTGGAGAGCATAGAGTGTGAGGAGCTTATGCACAGCACACTAAAGGCCATTATCACATTATTGCAGGCATTCTTGGCTGTCTTCTAACAAGAAGAGTGTGTGTCAGGTGGACAGGTGACAGGATTAGAAGAATAGTTCACCATAAAGTAATCAACCCATTTTGTCTGAACCTCATTTATTGTTCACTCAGCATCAGTTGGTCCTTGGACAAACCGCCTACACTCAGTTCATAGTTTGCAAAATACATTTATGACCATAGAACACATTTCACACTGCTACAGATTGACAGAACTGCCATAAGATATCTATTTACTGTCATGCTGTGTTTTCTCAGTAGTAATGGCATACTGATGGTACTGCGTCTTGTGTGGTCTGAACTAATGGATCTAAAGTCCAGAGGGTGGACAGCATTCCAGGATCGTTCACTATGTTAGGTTTGTACTGTAATTTACAGTCAGGTGACACTGAACCTGCGGGGCTCAGTTTAAAGCAAATAGACACACATGTAACATGTTTTAGAAAAATGTATCAGTACTGATCCTTTGACCAATCCTCATAGCACAATCTTACTGGTACCTAAGTTTATTATTTGTGCAATAATTAAAGATAGTAAACGGCTATGATCGTATAGAGATCTAATGTATCTACAGCTTTGTATATCCTTTTGGTTATGAGGATTAGCATAGTCATCCTGTACTTAATTAATACTTAATGATTACTTTGAATATAAAAAAGACCTCCGCAGAGTGACACTTCTGTACACTTTTTTGTTTTGTACATGTAGCTTCAACACTTAGCATCATTTCACATTATTTTATGTATTCCATAATTTATGGCAACTTCTTTGTAGCTTCAATTAGTGGCATGAATTGCAGGCCCGAGGCCTCCAGTGTCCACTGCGTGGCTCTTTCAGAACCCAATCGTCCAAAAAGGTATGTTCAAAGTCATGCCCTCTCTCAGGCATCTTGTGCAGCATAGTTCAATAAATTGTCTTTAAAAGTCTATAGTTAGTGCATTTGCAACTAACACATGTTGTGCTAAAACCCCTTTTCTTGGCGGTTCTGTAAAAGGCCGTTTTGCAGTTAGTCCGACAGTCCTGTCCAGGGGTGCTTGGTGCCAGGAGAATCTGGTCCATTCACTTCAGCCAGATGATTGACCTGCACTTCCGGATAGTTCCCCTCTTTTGCTTCAAAGCTTGTCAAGCTCATTCCATGTTTGTGCCAAATTTATTTTAAGCTGCAACTCATGCATGAATTCCAGAGGTGAACTTTATGAAACACAGAGCGAGCCTACAAGACTAGCTCTTTAGTCATGCAGCTACTATGGCTCTAAACGTGACTGCTTGTATATATTACTTGCAGAGGTATTAGAAAAGAATAATGGAATAAAAGCTGGAACAACCTTGTAAGTCTGAAGCTTGTTGCAGATTGGATGCTGACTGCATCTCTGTTGTATTTATTCCTGGCTGGGGTAAAGGCCAAAGTGTGTCCTCCGGGACCCTGCGATTGTCCTTGACGTGAGGATCTCAAACCATCTCGGGTGTTCTGAGCATCCAAAGGCCTTTCATGATTAGGATGCCAAAATTCAGGTCAATAATAAAAAAGAAAAGTATCCAACCCTGGTTTTGTGACATTTTTCTGTGAACATGAAAATGTGTGGTTGATACTTTTCCTTCATGTATTGACTCACTGTCATTAACTTGGCTCTCCACCTCTTTTCTTTTGGTTTTTCCTTATCACCCCCAGCTGCTCTCACAGGCTGTTCTTGTCTGGTAATTCCGCCTCTGGACTGCGGGGAAAGTACACCGTTGCTTTGTGCTCCTCATAGCGGTCGATGTGCTTGAGGTGAACCACCATGTGCAGAGCGTACGCCAGAACCAGCAGCAGGATCAGTGACGTTACCAAACCCATCAAAATGGCCGGCGTCAGGAAGGTGGCACAATCACTGGCCGATGCGAACTTGTCCGACTGAACGTTGAAGGCCTGGATCTGAAATAGGACAAGGTAACATGAGACATACGGAGGGCAACTAGCTTTGAGAGGCTTTTCAGTCGCTCAGGATGTTGAGGGGGATAGACAGGCGGCGGCAGATGGCTCATAAGATAGATTGAAAACTTGCCAAACAGACGGTAACAGACAGACTGAGCGCCATGCCCTAAAAATGTTTGGATTCAGTCGATAGTTTCGCACTGATTCCATTATAATGTGTTGTGACATCAGTTATTCTTAGTCTATGTTGAGATCCTGTTGTCATTGCATGTATCAATCTTTACTTCCCTTTTCCATCACTGCAGATATAAACTGTGCTTCCCACATTGTGCTGTCGTACCTGGAAATCTGTGAATGTGATGTGCCAGTTCGCCGAAGTGTCTGTGTGGGAGCTGGGCACAAGCAGAGTGTCGTATTTGTGTAGACTGCTGACGTGCTGGCAGTGGTACGACGACGTGGCCGGGGCGTACACTTCACTGGCGTTGAAAGTGGCCTCCTGGGTCCAGTTATAGTGAATGTGGACGCTGTCTAAAGTGAACCAGTTTTGTCCTGCTGCCTCGTAAAAAGTATTAGACATTTGAAGCCTGTACAAAAAATAGAAATTGTGGATTACAATTGGTCAGTTTATGGTTATCTATAGGACAGTAGTGAGAGAAGAATATTACCTGATGATCAGGCCTCGCAAGTCTTCTATATCTCCAAACCTCAATGAAAGTCTGCGTAAACAAAACATTTGTAAAAACAAAGTCAGTTCATATGTTATATTATTGACGGATTTATTTAATTATGGCCTTATTTCTTCATAAAATGTAATGGATTGGAGTTGGGACTAGACTAATATTTTTACATTTGTATGTTTTATTCTCAGGCATCACAACTGGGGCATGTCTTGTTCAAAGATATACATGATGGAAGCATGTATTGTGCGGGTTTTAAATTGAATTATTCTTGAATGTAATTATTATAAGATTTAAGTAGTATTGCCTACACAGACTAGTCCAGTTTCAAACGTTATGCACTGCATATGTTACATGAATACATACGTGGCTTTCTCCTTGGTGCAGATGGAGCCTCTGGTGTCCACTGGTGAGTTGGGGTTAAACACCCTCTCAGTCAGGTCGATGAACGTGTGATTTCTGTAGCGAATTGCCAAGCGCTTTGCTTTGAACAAAATGCATGTTTTTCCGTTGTACGACACACTCAGTGGCCCATACGGTCCCATTAGAGACTGGAGCAGCTTCCTTTTATTGAGAGACATGCCCGGCTGGTGCCAGTTAAACGGCTGAAAGACACAAAGATGGCATAGATCAGTAAAGGCACATGATATTATAGCTGCTGGCAGTCCAAGTGGAGACATTACAGGTTACCCCTGACACACACATACAAAACATGAGCTTAATGTCCCACTTCAGGGGATTACTCAAAGGCAGTGGCCCACATAGATGTTAACCTATGACTGCACAAGTGCTGGTCAAGAATCAATCTCGTCTTATCAACATCCTGATCTGTCTGATGCGTTTTAATCAGATTTATTTTAGGCATTTGACAGCTGTTCCACTCTACATTACAAAAAGGCCACCTAACTCATCTTATAATGACATAGAGTAACACAGAAGGTATGTACCAGATATTGAGGAGACCATTCACTGTACGGCCAGTATTTTGGCCTCGTCTCCCTCAAAAATAAAAATCTCAAAGAACTTCAAGATTAACAAAAGGTTACATCAATAATGAAAAAAAATACTTATGTTTATAGCATTAGTGTTTTTGATTCATTAGTGCACACAACTTTGTGTTTTAAAATAAAATGTGGACGACAGTACAACACAACAGCATTAACACTCAGTCCACAGTGAAGTGTGACCTAGATGTGAGAACCTTTGACAAGGCAAATTCTTGTCAATCAATCTGCTCAGCATCAGCATCCTGATCTGTCAGAATCACTTAGATCAGAGGCATCTGGCTAAAGTTACAGCACACTCGTTCTTCTTCAACAGACACTATACTAGTCATGAATAGATATAGATGTCAAGGTTTTAGGTTCAGTTATTATCAGATTATTCAGGTCACAATCAAAATCGTAAGAAATTATAAATAATAGACCATTTTATAAGCAAATCAACTAATCAATAAATTGTTTGTAGAGCAATAAGTCTGTGCATCAAGTTTAATTTCATACAGTTGGTCACCTATACGTTAAGAATGTATTAAATATTTCATCTTCATTTGGGTTAATTTTTTTAACCAAATTAACACACAGGTTTGATCTTGTGTTTTCACTCTTTTGAAGATCATAACGTCCCTCACCAGACTTGGGTGTAAAACTGTTGCAGCTCAGACCACTGTGGTGTGAGTGATGATCTCAGACACCTCCTCTCAGCAGCAGTCTGCAGAGCCACATGCACTGATGCTGACCAACCTGACACCCGACTATGCTCTATCGTCTTCCCCCCGACTATGCTCCATCGTCTTCCCCCCATGCACTTCCAAATGAAATCTAAGACTCAAGATTCATTAGAATATGGGCAGGGCTTGCTGAGTGTATATTATTGCTATAATTTGCATATACTGCTACTATTATTTAATATTATTATTATTATGTGGTTAGGCATAGTCTCAGCCTTAGTCATATTTTTTTTTAATCCACTATTTCCTTTTATTTGTTGACTAATTGCGAAGAAAAACAAAATAAATAGCATGTGATTATACAAAGTTTAAATGAGGTATACATTAGTTAAGATAATGAAGCAGTTTTATTCCCTTTACTTTAGTAAAGGAAAGTATTGCATTTTGCCCAAAATCAAACTTAGAATTGGATTCTTGCCTTTATGTTGGAGACCATAGTCAGGAATAACTCTGTCCAAACACACATCATTCCCTAATGTGACAATTAATCAGGTTCCTGTCACATAAGTTGTAATTGTATTATTATTAAATAGGTTTCCATGAAATTACTGTAAATTAGTGTAAAAAGGAAGCCAATATGCGTGTGCACGTGTGGGTGTGCGTGTGTGTATGAGTGCGTGTGTGTGGGTGCGTGTGCGAGCGGTGAACATGGTGCTTATATGTGCATAAATAGACTAAGATGAAGACAGCTGATGGTGTAGACATTAAAGAGGGCAAATGGAGTATGTACCGACCTGCAATATTCTCCTGAGTGGATTTTCTTCCTCAGGCGTCAAAATTACTTCTTCACTTTGTAAGCCGACCCCGCCATCTTGAACTAAAAACACATGGTTCATTATTATTGCATAATCTCCTTTGCTTTCATACAAAGTGGCATGAGTCTTGCAGATAACACAGAAATGTCATCTATTAAGAATGTAGTTCACACTGTGGTTTTGTTTTATGAAAAACTAAAATATCAATATCACTTTGCCCATTGTGAAATGTATTTATGTAAGATTTCTGAAAATGATATGAAGATAATGTTCTGTAAATGTTCCATATGTTTAGTTTTAACTACATTATGGTTGTTCTATTAAGAACTTCCATCACAGATCTTCCTTTTACAGTTTTTTAGAGGAGAAATCCCGATAGCATGATCACATTTAAATTCTGACTCTAAACTTTGAAGACATCTTATTAAGCAGATCAAAAATAGACCATTGTGAATCATATGGTGGGAATCACGATCATCTATTTGTAAAAGGAGAAGATGTACTAGCGTAACTGTGAAATAAAGTGCTGATGAGTCACAGGGATGACGCAAGAACCTGGAAATAGAGCAGGGCCAGAGCACTGAGGTGTATACACACAGTCAATTTAGGTCTGTCTGTGCCGCACGGTTCACATAAGTATAATTATAATGTGCATACGCCACGTCCCTCAACACATCACAGTGTATAGGAATTTATCTCTGCAGTGGTGATGGAATCATGTGTACTTACGTGATGTGATACGTGTGGCTTGTTTGGAGTTCGTGTTACTGCGGGGAATAATCAGAATAAACTATGATTATTATTTATACAAGAAAACATATTACATAATTACATAAAGAAAACATTTGCAATATACAGCTTGTACATATTCAGCATTTGTGGAAGAATAGATAATCTTATAACAATAAAAGACAATAGTAGATGCTTGTGTAGATGGTGTCATTCTGTGCATTCACGCATATCAAACAGAAAACATCATAGAACTAATATGGAATATACAAATATGCCACGAGGTGCTTTACATTTCCTTTTTTAAAAGTCCTGGATCCAGAATGTGATCACCTGCTAACTATAATAATTGTATTCCTTTTCTCATTACCCAACTGAAAACCTTGTAAATATCCTGCCGTCCTTTTTATATTGTGAAAAACAGACAAACAAACCCTGGTGATTACATTTCTTCCTGGCTGAGGTAATTATTCAAGTCAATGCTGTTAATGTTGATGTAAACTTAGTTCCTTAGTTCCCCTGCATCATAAAACCTGAAGCTGACAGACCTGAACGTCTAAGTTACTTAATCCTCATCTCGTTAGCGTTAGTGTCTAAACAAAGACGTCAATCCCACCGATGACCTTAAGGCCAGAGCGGTGTCACTGCCTTCATATAGTTTACATTTCATAATATGGGTTATAATCATGCTCTGTTTTTGTCTAGTAATAGTAGTAGTAGTAGTGGTGGAAGCTAAGATGGTGCATAGATGATACCATTATCAAGGTGCTTGTATTGACTGCTGGTGTTGGTCCACATTTCAAAGCTCACGTCACTGAGCAAAGTGGATCATAGTCTCAACTCAACTTTTCGAAAGATGTGCTAATCACCTAAATCAGAAGTAACACAAGCCCCACACATATAATAAGTGTGGGGCTTAAAACCAGATTTACAAGCTCTGTCCAAATGTCTGGTATCTGCATTGAAAGGTGCTCAAGAAGTCCTTTATACTGGTAAAATCTGGTTTCGGGGCACCCCTAAAAGGTAGCTTTATTACATTAGTGGTTTCCAAGGGCCCTGAATCTGGCCAATCAAACCTTTTATTGTAAATAAATTCCCATTTTTAGTTTATTTCAAAACCTGTGAACACTCCAACCTCCCTCACCCATTCAACAAGCAGATTTCTAATAAAAACGTCAATAATAACAAATCTGTCAATACAGGTATAATACAACACACACATATACACACTTCCCTTTACATTTTTGTAGTTGTTTAGTAATTTACTGAGCTTCTATAATGGAATACGTTTTCTGTAATCAGTGAAATTTTCTCTGAACATTTTTGAGGACTTTTCACATTATTTAAATTGTATGAGCAGCAGATTGGGAGGTCTATTGTGGACATTAGATACAATGCCTTTTTTTAAGGTGATTAAAGGCTGTGAGATTCGTTTCCCTGCACTTCACCACAAAAATGACTACAATGAATGTCATTTTAATATATTATGAGTAAATGATATGATAGAGCAATGATGCAAGCATCATCATGAGCCATCATGCCATTTTATACACATTTTGAAGCCACTACATTTAATCCTAAAGAATAAAGGAGGTCACATATTGCCAGTGGGAGGGGCTGGATCGACTTAAAAAGTTAAAAACACAATGGCCCTATTAGACCCCTCCCACCTGCAAAATGTGACCTCTGCCAATAGGCATAAAACTCATTTATAAGTATTAAATACCCTTTTCTTAAATCCGGGGTAGCTTAAATTTGTCTCCAGCGTAGAAAAGGGACCACCCGGGGCATTGCAGCTTAAATACCCATGGGATGTTTCGGACATTTTCCCATAGACCTCAATGTTAACAAAATCTGCTCATTTGACAGAGAGCCTGCAGCTTTTTTTTCAGAAATCCATTGATTTTCTATAGATAAACATTTTAGTGCAACAAACTCTGATCTCTCTGCTCTGATCATCGGTGCACTGAGCCATGTCTCTGTGTGGGCTCATGAGACCAACGTGTTACTCTGGTCTCATGCAAGTAGAACTACTATGGACCTACGGTGTAAGATCAGGAGGACCAGAGCCATCCAAAATGTGTCTCTTCCACTAATATTCGGGACATTCATGGTGCGAGAATGGAGATTTTCATGAAGCTGCACAGAAGCAGCTTTCTCGAGGGGAATGCCCGGATGAAGACCCCAGTCTTGAAACGCGTTTGCTTTTTAACCCTAATTTCCATTTGGTTATAAAGGTGTTTGAATATTATTTTTTAGTGCCAAAGTCTTTAATTTTGTTTTCCATAATTTTTTGTTATTTCTAAACACTGACCCAAAAACGCAAAATGTCAATAAAAATGCTCTCTCAGTTGACTGATAAACTATGAAAAATCTTCCAGAGGAGACTTTCCAAACTCTTAGGTCAAAATACCTCTATCATCCAACTTATTAATTGAATAAATATGATCTTGAAACAAACTTTCCACTAAGAAAACAATGCATATTTGGTATAAAAGTACATTCTTAAAAATCCAACCATTGCTTCCCAATATGGGGGGAGAATATTCAGAAATATTGAAATAGTGCCTTCCATTAACGTAACTATTACCTGAAAACTAAAAAACATGCACAATAGGTCTGAATGTAATGAGTGAGTGAATGGATGGTGTTGTTTGGAGGCTTTGATGCACCAGTGTGTTCGGCGACTCGCTTCCGTCATCACCGGGTGTGGAGTGATTGCAACAATATCTGATTTCCGAACATCGTAAAGTGCTTTGGGTGATCTTGGTCTGTAAAAAGCTATAACTATGTAAATGAACATTACTTATTTACTACTACCTGTGGTTAGTTTGTTGCCTGGAGGTAATACTAAACCCTAAAGGGAAGATTAGGCCCTAGATGATTTGATATTTTCGGGAACATTGAATAAGAACTCCTTAGATTTAATCAATCAGGAGATGTGTTTGCGTGTAGTACACTCAAAAGAGAAGTTATTGTCAAAAAAGACTTTCTCTCTCCCCATATTTTGACTTAGACGTGGGCAGATTACGAGGACAAAACAAGCATATTGCATATTGTCCATCCTTCAGTTCAGCTGACGGAACCAATCAGAGTCCATCTGTAGATTGTGGACACTATAGCAGAACCTGAACTCAAATGGCAGATAAAGTTACACTTTGTAATCTCTTTATATACATGTGATTGCGTCACAGCGATCAAGTCCTGCCATGTGTCTGTGATTAAGCCCCTATATCCCTGCACTGTGCCGGGCATGGGTGGCCAGATGATCATGTACACTGCATTAGTCTCTCGAATGTAACTCGAGAATCCCATAGATCCCAACTACAAGCTGTGATACTTTTGATATGTTTCCTAGTATTAGATGATACGTCGGCAAGACCATAAGGGAAGAGTGTGTGTGCGTGTGTGTGTTCGCTCACACACAAACTAAAGCCTGAGCGTTTGTTCCTATGCCAGTTTCGCGAGGTCAGCAGTGCAGGATTGCTATGGGCCGCGTCATTGGCTCAGCTCCATCACACAGCGCCTGGGTGCTGAAGTGGCCCTTTATATAATCAAAGCCAAAACCACACCTTGTGCACCTCTGCATCCTAAAAACATACATCCTAAAGGCACTAACATAGAGTAGAGTATTTTCTATCTGTGATCAAGACTGCATGGAGATGAAATACAATCAGACCTCTCTCTCTGTGGTTGTGGACCTGAGTTGGGGTTATAGTTTTTCTTGATTATAATTAGTAATATCATCTATCACTGCGATCGTAGGGGGAATGACCGATTTTAATAGTTTCATTTTGAATTTTCCGAGATTTGATGGATTTCTTTTAAATAATTAAAAGTCACAGCCTCCACTCAGCAACAAACTAATGTTGACAAACTTTACAAATATGTAGTTGTAATATAATCCTGTTATTGATCACTGAAAAAGTCTGCAGCTGCCATTAAGATCATTTGAATATAATTTCATCTATTTATTTAAATGTATTTACTGAGTCCCATAATTAGTAATTATAATGCTCATTTATGGGGTAAAATAAGATAATTATGTTTTAAAAATGTTCTGATAAATTGATAATCGACAGAGCAGAATTCCATGAACTCGGTATCAGTTCCACAAAAAGAACATCGTTCCCTAGATAGTTGTAAACCTACGAAGATTCTTATAATTCCTCTTATTAAAAATAGAGGTTATCTGTTTCAATCAAGATGTGTGTTGAGGGCCATAATAAAACCTAACTTGGTGAAGGCACTGTCCGGCGAATTGGCAGGTGCAGTCAAAGGTCCACACATGGACTATTGATAGACCTGTCTCAGATTAGGCTTCAGGTGGTTTCTAATCCTTCTGCGTTCTCAGGGTTGCTTTGATTGCTGCTCAGACTTGACCCATTACTGTGTATGGACATTTATCAACATTTATGGACATTGGTCATCTGCCCTTTATGGATCAATGCCTCTGTTTTTCATTACATTTCTTGTGTTTGAACTGTTTGATTCTCTGATCCGTGTTGGCAAATTCATCGGTTTTGTTAAGTCCTCTAAGCTAACTACTGTTGTAATTTAGGGCTATACAAGAATACATTGAATTGAATCACTCATATTTGTGATTATATCATTTCATTGTTGCTTATTAGATTTAAAGGCAATGTTGGCAATTGACAGATTAGACTGAGGCAACTTTTGAATCTTATCACTCTATTAGTCAATCAATAACTCAATGCAGGTCACATATATTTCTTGTTTAATTTGCAGTTCTTCACGTGTCCTCTAATCTCTGCCTCCTACAGCTGCTTGGAGCTAATGGTTTTGGGATTCATTCAATCATAGTTGACTGCCAGATAAGACTCCAAAACAAACAAGAACAGGACTCTGCTGCGGGCCTTTTGCAATTGTAGCGCTCTGTAAACATTAAACAAATGTTTGGTTGAAAGGTTGGAAGTGTGCTTTACACCTGAGTCAATTTCGTCAAAACATTTAGTGCCTCACAAGATAAATGTGAATAAGATCTTGGTGCTCAGACCACAAAACACAATATGTTTAATACCATATCTAATTAGTGTGCTATGTGCATTGTCCACAAAGAGGGTGGAGTTTACAGCAATGATTTCAGAATAGCCGAGGTGACATGCCAGTGCCAGAGCTTAAAAGTTCAAGCTCCCTGACACCTGTGATCAGCACTGTCCCAGTTTGTTTCTCCTCCTGTCGGCTCGAAAAAACCTCCAGAGCCACAACAATTCACCATGGCCAGTGTTGTGAGAACGCATTCTAGCATGGGACTGCTGCTATTGCTTGTTTTGAATAACTTTTCTGTCGTATAAACAGTCTGGATATAGTCCGGAATCAGAGAGACATTGGCTCCTTAATAATCTATCTTGCAATTCTGTCAGGGAAACATTTTATTTTCATTCATGGAAAATACTACAGACACAAAACAACAACAGATCCAGACACCTCTGCAGCTGTTAGTAAAAAAAATGATTAAAGAATGTTTACAATAATGACAAACACAACACAGAGAAGACTACATCCACACAAACAATGTCTACATTGTACAGCTCAGTATAAACACTGGTCTAAGATTTGATACTGCAGCTGTAGATCAGAATTTTAACCTTTGTTTTTAACACTTTGTTAATTTTGGTGATTAATATATATTGAATATAACTGTTATTGTCAGAAAGCAAGTCAGTAATCTGGTCATTTCATTATTGTCATTATAAAATGTGAAGTAGACATCTGCATTAACAAACAATTGTACATATTATATAATAAACATATTATAATATAGTACAAGCAAAGTTCACATATGTAAAAGCATTGTAGCTTAATGCCACAATATTGAGTAATATTTTTTGGATGTATTTACATTTCTTTTACTTTTCAGACAGTGGGGAAAAATTGTTTTTACATCTTGAATCCATCTTGAGTTAGGAGCAAAGTTTTCCCAAGAGAATGGACTCTTATTCCCTGAAGAACTCCACACGGCTCATTTTCAGCTGCAGTGGTGAGATACAGATCTGCTGGATTGAACTGAAGTGTAGATTGAACTGGAATGAATGTAATCCCAGGATAGTTGGTTTATTAAACACCAAAGCTGAGCTATTTGTACAGCCATGTGTACAAAGCATTTAAATTGAATCGTCAGTGATAATCATCGGCGATAATCGGACATGTCCAAGTGTTGTTATTAGTTCGGGACACAGCAGATGAAGTACGACGTGATGAGTGCTTTGTGTCTGTAGTGTATGCAGTGTGTGTGCAGGACTTTTGTAAGGCATCATGCATGGCACAGTTTCAAGAGCCTCACATGGCTTTGGCACAGAAATAAAGCTCACCGACGGGATGTTTGCATAAGCTGCAGAACTGCTCTAAAGCTCAGATTGTCATCCATTTCTGTTGAGAAAGAGTTTGATTCAGATTTGACCTGCACTACCTCATATGCATTATGCAGACAGAGCCGGCTAAAATTCCTGTCCCCATCCCCTTTTCTCTCAAGGACTGCATCAGTAAACAGCATGGACCAGCCCTGACCAGCATCTCTTTATCCCATCATTGTTTACTTTTCTCCACCTCTCTCCTCTCTTGTCTTTGTGCTCCTTCTGCAGGCCCACAAACCCTGCCTTATCCAGCTCCTAACATAACTGTACAGAGACAACATCCATGATCGATGAGCAGCGTCTGATGCAGTCCCCAGCTCTCAGACAAACAAAAGCTCTGCCGCGTGGCTCACTGTGATGCACACCGTCCTCAACCCACAGTTCTAGCATCAGCAAACGTAGCCAAGGTGAGAAATTGTTTTTTAAAGCAGTGAAGAAAGGAAGATGGTAACCTATAATAGAGAAGACATCAGCATCCCTGCATGCATCTGAGTATACCCCTCCCCCTCCTCCTGCTCTCTGCCCATAGCAGCACACAGACTGATGCATTTACCTTCTATCCAGTATTTCAGGCACTTCTTCATAGGTGAGTCCAGGCTGCGATTCTTCTTCCATGAAGGTGACCCCAGCCCCGGGCCTGAGTGCCGACAGCAGGGCCAAGGAGCACAGGAGCAACACGGGTGCAGCCATTGAGACACAGAGAGGAGACTGCCGCTGGTGAGCTACGCTTCATAATCTGCTCCAGAAGCACTGGCTGAGTCTCGGCTCCGGTGAGTGGCAGCTTTGTGGGCCAATCGGACGGGAGCATGGCGGTCCAGCGTGCGTCATCCTTACCCCCCTCCCTCTGTCATCTCTCCCACATCCACTCTGCTCCCTCACACACAGCCGCAGGCAAGCCCTAAGTATAGACAGCAATCTTTTTCATTGCGCTACCTATGTTACCTAGGCGCAAACTCACAGACAAGCTGCTGCTTTTATGGTTTCTCCAGTGCTCACATAACACTACAAGCATACACACAAGGCTGAGTTCAAGGGAGTTATGCACGCACACACACACACACATACCTTAGTGGAAAATCACCTGTGAAAGTCAAGGTCAGGTGATGTAGGAGGACTGTTGTAGACGAGACTTTCCATGTCATCTGAAAACACACGGCCATGCCTACGTGACCCAAATCTACAGAGCGCTGCCACAATAGCAGAATTAATTTACTTGATCTATGTGTTGTTGAGAGGGCCTGCAGCTGAGGAAATTGTCCAGTGAAGCTGCAAATATGGATGTCAGGAGCAGCTGAGCGGGCCAGCGATGAGACAGGAGTA
>JAPMNZ010954040.1:0-26564 GCA_029875035.1 Pomatoschistus microps | reverse complement strand
GTGGTAGGGGAAACCGGAGTACCCGGAGGAAACCTACGCAGACACGGGGAGAACATGCAAACTCCACTCAGAAAGGCCCTGGTCCGACTGCGATTCGAACCCAGGACCTTCTTGCTGAGAGGCGAGAGGGCTATCCACTCAGCCATACTTTGCACGATCGGTGAAACCAATACTTCAACTCCACATTAGACAAAAAAATCATGTTATGTGAAATACGAGTGAAACTATCTAGTCACACATAAAATAACTTGAACCTTGATATTATTATTGACAATCTTGATTTCAATGGGGATTTTGACAATAATGGTATTGAATAATTTTGAACAAGTACCCCAAAACAGGAAAAAAGTAATGTGTTGGCGCTTCACCAAGGTACAACATCTCAACTGAAAAGTGTGGTACAGTGGTACAGCTTCAAGTCTTTTTGGGGTATGCCGATAAAAGCTTTACATATCAGAGATGTTTGCTCATTCATCTGTGCAAAACAACTCAGGCGCCATTCACCAATCCGGCAAGTTCTAAAGTAATTTGTTTCATTCAGGGAAATGGGGGCTGAGTATTTTTGCATGTCACACAATCATTTAGCTTTCCTTCACAATTGTCTGCTAATATTTGTTGGTATTTGCCATGTCTGCAGTGGAGTGTTTAATGTGTTGTAGCTTTTAATTTTCCAAGTGAGAATATTGAGAATTGCAAGTGCCTTGTGTATAAATATATGCACAGTAAATGTGTGCTATAGATTTCTAACGGTGTTTACATAGTCATTAAAATATAATTTGAAAGAGTCATGGTGAGGACAGTATGCTGGGTCTTTGATGTGGAATGCCTGGGGGCACAGTTGTCCTCTCTATGGTATACAGAATTATTAACAAAAGAGTATGTCAATACATATTGAGTACAATTAAACTATTCTGAAGAAGACCATGGTAAAGGGGGGTTCATTTCAATCACAAAAAAAAAAAAAAAAAAANTGTATACAGACATGTGGAGGACAAACAGCTGTGGCTGCATCTGCTCAGCATGACCAAATGCCCATTTAACTGTATTCACAATGATCTCAAACTGAGAAGCACCAGAGAACAAGAGGAAAGAGCAGAGAGAAGTAAAGAGTGTGACTTGTTTGTTGTTTCACAGAGCCACTTCACACAAATAAGACGATGTATCCTTTCAGGAATACAGTGGCTGTAAATAGCTGCTCTCCTTACAAGTTGTTGACAAAGAGCATCTCTGTGGGCTATTCCCTTTAGTGAGAGAGATACATGTGTGCCAGTCCCCTGGTCCCTCATCATGATCCAAGCAGGGAGAAAGAGCACAAAAGGGACACACTATTATCCTCTGTCAACAGGAAGCACGAGCACCATACACAATATACTGGGAAATTTACAATAGAAAGACTTGGAGTGGCTTAGAAGGTCTTAAGGAAACATGAACAGCTCAGGTTTACTTATAAGGTGATACTGAAGAAAATAAATAAATCAAGAAAATATATTATCAGTGGACTGAAGGGGATTGGTTTAGACAAAAATATTGTTCATGGCTGACCCGCTATGTTGTGAACGAAAATGAAGTTATAGTTATTTAAAGGTATATAGGGGGATTTTCAACTTCCAGGTGGATTATCGAGACTATTGGTCCTCCCTATCGTCAATCATGCTGGTGATACATGCTCGTCAAATGAGATCAGAGAGTTTTGTTAAAAAAAGTGGAGAGGGTGGTTCTTTCCTAACATTTGTGAAAATCCTCCTATATATGTATATTTTGTTGTGCTTTTGAGCTGAAAACAACCTCATTGTGAAAATTAGCTTCCACCATGCGTTCAAACTCGTAGCATTTGGATTATTCAAAATTCAAAGAAATCTTGAACGGGAATTTTCTGGAACCAGAGTAGTTACTATGTGATTAGCATAGCCCATGAGCGTGAAATCCAGCAATTCTCAGCAGTTCAAATTTATCATAAGGCTGATTACATCGGTTCAGTGGCTAAGAAAGAACACATCATGGTTTGCATGAGTGACTTAGGTGAAGTGGATAGAAAGCTAGGACGAGCCACACGCATTCACCCATTAGCACAGTCACACCTGGAACTGTCTCGCACCACTACCCGGACTAAGCCATCATTCTGCTTTGGAACAGCTAAAGGTTGAAAACCCAGAGGTCGCTGCCCTTAATGGCAGCTGGAGAGGGATTTCAAGTGCAGGGATTTTTGCAGCTACTGTACGAGTCAGATTTGGAAAGTGTGACCTTTGAGTCGCAAGCTCATTTCCTCGGAGTCCGATCTGTTACTGCGGGTCAATACGCCACTGCAAAGGCTAAATGTGATGTTACACTCAGGATAGCAGCCACTGGTGCTAACGCTGCTACTCATCACCATCAGTCACCACGGATGGTTGACTGAGAAGTGGGGATTTTATAGCTCCGCCGAAGACAGAACTGTGTCAAAAATTTAGTTAAAACTACAAACTACGCAAAAAAACTAATTTAAAATAATTAAGCCAATAGTATAAAAGGCAGACAGTAATGCTGGGGATAACATAACATACTCAAGCAGGTGTACTTTCAGACTTTATTCTAAAAATTCCATGTCTTTCCTCCTGCTTTACAGTATGTGTCAAGCCTAGTGTTTCACGGGCATCTGCTTTGTGCCTAGGCCTTCTGTGTAAGTCTATGTGGATGTGTGAGCGTGAACATGGACCCACACAAGGGAAACAGCTCTGTCTAATTGCAATGAGCCCATCTGCTGATGCTGGAGAACAAGATTCTGCCCCATGCACACAAACAGAGGGGAGAAAGACACAGCACACACTTCACTTGCACACACAGAATGACTCAAGGCCTTAAACTTGGGCCCTGTGACCAGCATGGGCATTGACCAGCAAGCTTTACAATATGCACACTATTGTTCCAGGACAAAGGGCCTTGCACAGGAAGCAAAGGTCAAATTATGACAATAAGCCTTTCTGCGTACAAGAGCCATACAGGGGGGTTGCTTTGACATCAGTAAAAATGCAGAAAGAACTATAGATAACTGACCTCATCTTGGAGACAAAGAGGCGTAATCCCTCATTTGTCCAGGAGAGATCAATCGCAGAGCAAGTTCCAAAAGAAAACTACACCAAATATTCAGCATATAGATTAGGATTTAGGTAACAATTGTTTTGATAATCAATTCAGCTAGCATTGTTTTCCCAAATAATCAATTTAATTATCTAAATAGTATGCAGAAAAAGGTTAATATGAAACTGAGAACACTTATATAGGTTATATTTACTGCCTTGTTTGAGTCTTAAAATCATGTGTCTCACATAATTTGTCTGTATAGAGCAGTTAACTATAATTCAACTAGATTCATGAAACGTGATTAGTGTTTTGACTCCCACACAGGCATCAGTATCATATCCGTCTACTCATAGTGTAAAGATAGCAGATACGTCAAGTTACAGACTATATAAGCATACACATTTGTTTTGTACTCCTGTTTCTTAACCTGATAAGAACTGACCATAACCTTCAATCTGCGTGATTGATAGATATAAACAGGGAACACCAAACAATTTTTGAAGCCACTCCACTACAGAAATGGATGTAATATGTCTGGATCAATTGCCACATCTGAATTGCTGACCAGTTCCCATAGTAATCTTACACACGTACCTCTCAACACAATACTACTGCTCTCCTTCCCATGCCTTTGTGACCTATATTCTTTTTGTTGCTTGTGTTACATCGGATCTTTGTTTGGTTGATGAAACTGATATGGGTGGCATTGTGATCCAATCTGTGCTCTCATTAGCGTATCGCGTAATGAAGGCAGTGTATGCGAGTGCAATGGGAAACACCTGTTATACACCAGCGCTGACATCCAGCTTATGAAGACTGATACATCTGCCTCCTTTTCGCTTATTGTTCCAGCAGACACAGGACGACATGCATTCACTGAGTTGGATTTCAAGGCATATGATCAGAATCATATGGCACAACAGGGAAATATGGGACAAACATACTGTGAACAAGTGATTTTCAAAATTGATAGGATTCGTTTCACTTCAATTTATAATTTCTAAAGCCCTGAACAGCAGCCATCTCGAAGATATTTACAAAGTTGTCTATGTGCCAACAACAGATCCGAGAATCAAACAGGAACACAAGAATAGTGGATTGGTAAACATGGATAGTATTTTTTCAGGTGTTCGAGTTTAGGATTTTTCCCCATAATCTTCTTTCAGATATGATTCTTGCAACTCTATTTTGGGGCAACCTTAACTTGATAGACTTCAATCCATTTTTCTAATTTGAAAAAGAGACGTATAGTTCCAATTAATCCAGGCAATGCAATGACATTTTATTAGGAACAAACAAGTAGTGGACCCTGCATAACAAAAAGGACATTGTAATCTTATGTTTGTTTTGCTCATGTTGAAGTTGATCTTTTATTGAACTTAATTAGCTCAACTACTTTCAGTGGAATGTGACTTGTGAAAGACTCTCCACAAGTGTCTATCCATTCAATCAATACAGAAGAGGAATCCACTGAAAACATGGCCTCCAGGTTTCCACACAAGAATAATACTGCATATATTTCTCCACAGCGATGTCAGGCACGATTCGCTCACTCTAGTTGTCGATAACATGAAAACTGCACCCTCATCTGCCGTCAATAATCTCAATGTGCAATTCATCAGCCCGACTCTAGGAGACAGTATTTCTAATTAAAAAGGCACTCGTAAATCCGACATTTTACAGGCCCAACTCAGCTTGTAAATACACTGTAAATAAGTTGTGGTGAATGGCTTCATGGCCAGAGGAGGGTCTGGCATCACAGTTAAACTAATGCTGATGCCTTCAAGGGACAGAGACAGGGCAAATTGGAAAGAATGGATGTTTCTTGTCCAGTGCATTGTACTGCTTTGTGATGTGATTTAGAAAAGCAACCATTTTAGGGCACCAGTTGGAATCAGAAAGCTTTTCTCCACTTCAGCCCCATGTTTTTTTTGACACATGTGAAGTGGCTTATTGACCAGGGACAACAGGGTTTTGTCGGCTTTTCACCACAGGCAACACAGGAATTTGTCAAAACGAACTACAGACTTTCAATATCAGTCTTCTAAAGTCACAGCGCAGTGCAGCCAGGACCCCAGGGAATTACATTATAACAGACTCCAGTAAGCTTATCATCAACATGGATAATCATAAGAAAACCTATTTTTCCTTTGTAGAGGAAAGAATAACGCATGCACAAGCCTTTGATAGTAAGAACTTCATTCTTGTGCTAGATAAGTATAGATACTTTATTGCTCCCCATTTGAGAAATTCAAGTGTCCAGTAGCTGCAGAAACACCTCCAACCATACAAACAAAACAAATAAAGTACATCAAGAGAAATAAAATCACAGCAGCCGAGATGGCTGGTGGGAGCAGGACAGGTCACAGCAACTTGTTATGCAGTCAAAATGCAAAGTATTGTCCCTCGTATGATTTTATAACCTTCATCATCTAACCTTCATCTTCCAACATGTAAGCAATGAGCTATAAGCCGGTCCTGTCTAAATTACAACTCGTTTTTGGTCATATTGTTCTGACTTCCCACGCCAAGACGAGTTGTTCTTACGCGCAAACACAGGTCCCTCGGTGTGTAAAGGCGGGTTTTTGGTGAATATGCTTGTGATTAATTCTCAATCATTCTGATTTGTAATTGCAATCTCACCTCAAATGTCTTTTAAAACAACAATGACATTAATAATCTGAAAAAAACAATACAACAATATATGCTGTGTCTTGTTTTTACTGTTATTCCAGTGTTGTTCACGACAAATAATGTGTTTTCTACAGCATTAAAGCTTACATTAAAGCTTGCATTAGTCCTTTGCAGGGATCTTTCTTACACGTATGCAAAAGATAACATGTTTTCTAACAAGGTAAAGGCATCCGGTCTGATTTGGTCACAACAACATTTTACTCTTTCTGGTGCGACAAAAACAATGTAATCTTTATGAGAAAAAAGTTAGGTGTCCCCCTGTTGTAGACTTTGCATCGTGTTTTAACCAGTTTTTCCCCCCACCTGTACAGCTAGCCATATCTCTAAGCGTAGCCAGTCAGCTCTGATTGGATTCGCCGTTTGCAAGCACACGTTTGTCAGGCCAATTACACCACTCCCTGGCACCAGATGGAACCGCCACAATCTCCAGAGACGACTATGGGTCACGTACTACCCCAGTTTAAAATACTACACGTACACACTCTATGTCTACAAAAAACAACCCACTCCAGGTGCATTGCGTGTCTATTCCAAAATAATAACACTTTCTGAGTCAACACTTTTCATGTTAGAGGGCAATATACCTCAAATCGTGTTCTTTCAGTGCCCAAGTAAAGTCCTGAAGCATCACATCTCAGAAGCGGCACGGCGTCTTGATCCTGGAAGGGAGGGAAAAAAAGAGCATTAAGTAGATTCATAGGGAACAGAGTATTCGCTGGACTGTCATTTGTCATAATGGAGACAGATGATAGTAATAGGTGGAGAATATGGGGGGCAGTGTGAATAATAGCTCTTCTTCTACTTGTGTGAACAGCAACAGCCACTCCAATATAAACCCTTATATGAACTCGCTTTAAGTCATGATTGCTTGTTTACCCTGCAGCTCCTCTGACGACCTCTTGAGCCTCAAAGTCAGTAATAGTATTCTCTGGTCCTCTCCTGTCTGTATGGATAGGAAATTACAACCTTTTGAGACATGATGGAACACATAAAAAGGTTAATATACATTAAGTGTGCAACCTATGCCAGGCAGGGCAAACACACAGGTTTTAGCCCAATAGGATTTTCAATTATCATGACATAACCACCACCGGTGAAATTTGCTGGAAGCAAAAGGTTAGACCGATGGTGAAGGCCCTGAGCTGTCTATCAAGGATCAGAAATTATTATGTCCAATTTGGGTTGAACTGGCACTGCATTCTAAAATACTCTTTTTGCATTTGAATTATGTCAATCTTAAACATTTGAAACGTAACTGACTTATTAGCCTTTAAGAGTTTATTATCTTGAGCTATTTCTACAGTTCCCACTAAGTTTCCTACTAAATTTCCCAATGTGTGCAAGCCTTAATTTCCAGTAAGAAAATTATGCAAACCAAAAGAAAAACCTTTGGCCCCCAAAAAATATTTGGTACCACACACCTTGCTAACATACATTATTACATCAGCACAATCCCTCTACAGCTGTGGCTTTGCAGAAGTACAGCTCGGCCTTGTCTCATTGTGGACTTCATTATGTTCAGAGTAAACTGGACACAGCCTCCTCTATCAAGGGTCACCGTCCGTGTCCGCATGAGGGGAGATACTGTCCTCCATCAGTTTGGCCTTTGGTTTGTCTCCATTCAAAACGCTTGGAAATATACGACAAAAACAAGTTCATTAACCACACCACGGTGCACAGAGTGGCGGACAGAACCGGCGAGAAGAGCGTTGAGACTGAGCTCTGCAGTAATTGGGACTATTAGACACTACAGGAGGCAATGAGCAATATCTTAACACTTGAGTGGGCCAGCACTGCAGCAAAATATGGACATCCTACACAGTGCTTGTTAAGAGCACATTTTGATGTGACCATTTGCAGGCCTTATGACTACATTTCACAGTGAGAACTGTGCGATATGGCAGGAAAAATCAAGTTAGGAGCGAATCTGTGACAATACGCTTTTTTGGTGGACTTTTTCATATGCAGCTCAATGCTCAAACCCAAACTCTGGAATTTCTACCTACCAGACACGCTATTGAGTCACAGCTCGATTTAAACAATTTCAGAGACAAGTGTGAAAAGGCAGATATTTTTTGTTTACCACTTCAAAGAAAGAATCTTACACAAGTAGAAATAGAGTGAAAACTGTGTTATAAAAATGTTCTGTCAGATTGACTGTCGGACAAAGTTGATTGTAAAATATTGTTGCAAAATGTGAAGCAATCTATGTTTGTTCTTAAGGAAAAAATACTCCTCAGCCTTTCTATGTTCTGATATGCATGGTCAAATGCAAAACCATCTGGGAATGGGATTGGTTCTCAATTCTTCGGACAATGAAAAGGGTGACCAATTGAGAATTGAGAACACAGAACTCTCATTGCACAAATATCCGAAATGGTTGCGGTCCCATGATGTGATATATTGTTTTTGTATAGATCATATGAGTTAATGAGTTAATCTACATACTGTGAGAAATAGACTATAAATAGGCCTTTAGTTTTTTCTGCTGCTAGTTATAGTTATAGATAGTTTTCTCTGACTGGTTCTTTAGCTGATGACCTAAAGCAGGGGTCTCCAAACTGTGGCTCAGGTGCTACCAGTAGCTCGCCAGCCCCTTTCATGTAGCTCGCCAAAGGATTTAGAATAGAACAAATTATATTGAATGAATACATTTTGAGTCATTACGTACCTATTATAAGTATAAACACAGGGTTATACAGTATTATGGTATATTTTACATGTTTTCTCCAAGTTTTGTCATAATTATTAGATAGATTTTTATTACGACTGCAAAAAAGAGTAGCTCTCCACCTCTTCTTTTGTATGAAAGTAGCTCTCGGAATGAAAAGGGTTGAAGACCCCTGACCTAAAGAGATTCTTTGTTCGTCCCACAGTGGGGAAATTTCAGAATTAAATATGACCATACAAGGCTCATGTAGTGGACAATTCTGTGGTTCTGGCTGGTCAGGCAAGTAAAAACAACAGTGACTGCTTGATCCATGACCGCATGAATAATCATCCATCCATTTTCTTCCGCTTTATTTGTTGCCGGGTCACAGGGTGTTGAAGTGTATAAAAACTGCCTGCCACTTTAGGCTACGTGGCCATCTGGTCAAAGCTTAATCGACTCATATTAATCACCATTTTATTCTTTTTCTTTGCACTAGAATGCATATAAAATACTATCAATGTGTACAATGGGAAATGCCTTGATCTTGATTCTTGTGAATACAAATAACTGCTTGAATCACTTTTATTTGTACATGAGATATTTGTATTTGATCTGTAATAGCTCCATGCGTTTTGCGTTTTCCCTCCATTTCGCCCGTAACTGGAGGGACATGTAAACTGCATTCAATTTGATCACAGCACAATAAAACATCACCTGCAGACAATTTGACAGACCATTGATCCAACAGTACCATATAATCCCATCAAATCCAGCATTCTTGATACATGTTTAGAGGTGTTATGTGTGAAATAATGTGTGGGGAATGGCCCGCGGCAACGGAGCATAGCAGAGGAGAGAAACAAGCGAGGTGCAGCACTCCACATGCAGCACTCACTCACATCGTGCCTCCCCTCTCCTGGAAACGGTGTATACATAATTCACACAGCACTGGTCAACAATAGAGGAATCAATGAGTCCAGAACAGAGGGTAAAGAGGTGCAAAAAACAAGTTAGAAGCACCAGTGAGGTCGCTATAGGGAGAATCCTTGGACTTTGTTTTATAGACCTCTTTATAAAGATTTTTTTTCCATTTTTTTTTATGGACAACTGAACTGGTAGCTCAATGAAGCTCAATAGGGAAAGTTTTCCATCGTTCTCCCATTCACTCACATTGAAAACTATTCTTGCTCTGTCTGTGTCAAATCCATGGTTTGGTACTCTCTGTGGTGTCCAGGTTTTTTTATTTTCATGATATTGTTTTTGTATATCATGTTATGAGCCCAAACTATTGACCAATCAGGTGCTTTCTGTCCCTTGAATGTGGCTATTGCGAGCCAGTAGCATGAGGAGGAGACAGGTGCCGCTCCTGATTGGCTCTTGGTTGCTCAGTGGTTGCTATCCAAAAATTTGCATGGATTTGGTAAAACAAATCCTGTTGTTATTGCTTTTTCTTCAGCACCGGGTTAATCCCGTCCTTCTACATTCTATGATTAAGGAGTGGACAGTCAAAAAAGAGGAGAAAGTATGTGTAGTTTAGATATCACACCAACTCTTAATTTTTTTATATCACAGCATTTGAGCTGTTTGATAAAAACTGGCAGAATATTCAATGTATGCTCGTGAATTATTCCAATTAAGAAACGTTATAGACCATATTTATTCTTGTATAATTGTCCACCTGAGTTTTAATCTGCCCTCCCAACTTCAGTTTTCTAGAACCGGCCTGGGTCAGTAGCAGGGTGAAGGTCAGCAGCAGGGTGAAGTTCACAACATTTTATTTCCATCTTGTAATTATATGCAATTGTAAAAATATAGGCATGTTATGAAATCTATTGCTACATAATTATATATTGCAATAAATGATTATATTAAAACTATCTTATGCCAGACACAAAAAAAACCCAGAGCGGAATAAATTGCAGATAAAATATTATTCAACATTATTCATCATTATTCAATAAAACAGGTAAAATGCACAGACAACAAAACATTGCTCAAACAATTATTTGGAAGCTGTTTTATATTTCCACATGGCTGATCATTTAGGACTAAAACGAAAATGTGATTCCCCGGCTACAGCATGAACTATAGAATCATGGTTATACATGTTTTCAGGTACAGCTGTGCCAGTAAGGCAAGGCAAGTTTATTTGTATAAAACAGTTCATACACAAGGCAACTCAACAAAACAAAATAGTATGCACGTTTCCTGAATCTTTTGTCCAAATCCGCCCAGAACTTTTTCAGATTTGCTGCTCACAGACAAACACACAAACACACACGGATCCCTTTGAGAGGAGGTAATTAATAAAAATAAAAAAATAAAAATAAATCAGTGCGCATTCAAATACTTTTTAGCAGATGACCTAGAGTGCAGAAAAACTAGGACAACTGACCAAACAGACAAACACTTCTCAAAAATTGTGAGAAATGATTGGGAGTGTTCCATCTCTGCCTCAGTGTTTGTATGCTGCACTTGATAGATGCTAACCATTTTCTCACAGTGCAACAAAAGTCTTTTCTATTATGAGAAGCTGTGGTTGTATTGATGTCTCGTGTCAACCCCATTACTCACGAACCCGCTGCATATAATTAGGATGACTTCGAGTGTGCCATCTTTGCGGCTTTTCCATACATCACCCATTGTAATTATGCAACAAGCAACCGATCGTGCCATAAGACAACAGGAAATGCCATCATTGTTATAGTATGTACGGGTGGGGTGCCTCTGCGTTCATATTAAAAATGTCTCCCCCTAAGGATCGAAAAGATTCAATATAAGCATGAGGAGTATGAGGCAATAGTGTATATGGTCTACCCAGGCGTAAAATTAAAGGCTCTTGTCTCTGTGGCAAACATAAATCTAAAAGGGAGCGGGAGAGGATGGAAAAGGGGTGTAATAAAACTAAGAAATGGTTGATTTGTTCCGTGATTTCACAACTCTATCTACAATAATTATGTGTGTATGGATGTCCATTTGATCTACTATCAACAATTACTAATGGGCTGTTTTGCAGAATAATTAACGATATATTACATTTGATTAGACTGAATGACTTTGGAATACACTGGCGGCAAAGAGAGATGCCTATGTATACAATAGTCTATATTTCATCAAAGAACACAATACATTCTAATACATTATGTGAAATAATTGTTCAATTAGTACATTTTTGAGATTCCATTACCATGTTAATTGAGCAGTAATAAAAGTACAATGCAGATGGAACAAACAGCTTATTTTGAAAGATTTAAACAGTTGAATACAGCCCAATTTGTTTAAAAGATACTCAGTGCTTGGTATCATGTAAGGGTACAAAGGTGGAGAAAAAAAAAATTATGTTCTTGTAACTATGCACAATGTAATTCATGAATTATCTTAAACTGCATTGATAAGTTACAATTTATTTACCAGCACCAAAAACAAGTAATGTTCAAGAAACTGAACCAATAACATGTCGAGAAAGTACATGTACAAAATACCCACCATATCTTCATCTGTTCGTCAAGGTCCTCATTCAACTAACATTGAAACATTTCATGATATTTTTCATACAAGGATTGAGCCAATCACACTGCAGCAGCATAAATGGCGTCTCTGAGTGTTTCTCATGGCTACAGAGCCTACATGTAGCTCCTGTAAGTCATAGCTGCGGGCTCACAGGCCAGAGTGCGCCTCATCCGTCTTTCTCTGACACTATCAGGCGCCCAGGCAAAACACTGAGCTGCTAAAATGGTTTTATTGTAAAATGTGAAGCAAAGATATGTCAGGGGCAAATTGACGGCTGCTGATGCATGGCATGTACCCACCCAGAGCTTTTATCTCGCACACATTGTGGCTTTATTCTGGAGTCACAGGCGAAATGTGCACACAATACTACAGAAAGGGAATTTTATCACAGGCACATACAAGGAGACTGAAAATGATTTTTGCTCTTCTATGTACACATTACTGTCACAAATCAATATTGGATTAGATTCTCTGTTTTTTTATTCAACCTAAAATACAGGTATGCATCGAAGAGAAAAGCATGCTACATTCAGTGCCTTAAGAAACATCTACAATAAAGTATTAATAAAGGTATTGCATAAAAGTGTACCCTTGAACAGTGTTAAAAAACAAACTTATATCCATACCTTATATAGCAGGTTAAAGCAAGGACTAAACATATATATTATGATAAAAATCCATCTGACTCAGTGGTGAGAAAACCCTGGCCCGTGGGGGAAAACATTGTAGATTAGGTCCGGCCCCAGACAGCAGGAGAAGTTTGCCCATGCCTGATCAAACTAGTTACTCACTTTCAAAATAGTTGGGTGATTTTTGGCCTCTGCCACGTCTTTGGATCCGCTTTTTTAGACAGAAAAGTGAAAAAGAGAGCGCCAACCTCACTCAGCCAATCAGCTTTCAGCCATCAAATTGTGACTTACATTGTTACTAAGACTCTTTCTGTTGGGACAAACATGTGATATTGATGAAATGCAGGTTAGGGTCCGGTACTGTTCTCAAGGCAGTATAATTTCAAGTCAAGTGTGTTTGGATTGAAAATGACTTCTGCAAAGCAAGTATTAAAACAATTTCCACACAATGTCCAGACGACAACAGCCACTCCTGCTGAATGGGGGATTACACTGATGAGTTTATGTTACAAAGTTATATATATATAATAGCAAGCATCCTCAATAACAATGCAAAAGACAAATAGCATTCAAATGATCCGTCCTCAGCCTTTTCCTTCCGTCATTTGCTCTTTTACCTTGGCCTACATGGACATAGACCATCAGGTGACTAATCATGTCTGACTTTTAATATCTCGGCCCCATCAGGTATCAGTCATCCTATAAGCCTTCCTTCTACCAATAGCCACTTTGCTGTGAAGCATAAGCTCAAAATCAATACCGCCTGGCACATTCTCACTCTCCAGGACTTCGAATGAAAATAAAAACACAATTCAATATCAATCACTGCTGGGCCACTGAACAGACAAGAAACTGCAACATTATTTCTAACTAATGCAGACTAGCGCCATCAAGCCATTGGAGTTTGTTGGATCTTTCAGGCCAGTTGATGCTGAAAGGAAGCAGATGAAGCAGCAGTAGAAGATGTATGTAATGCAGTTAAAGTAAAAGCCCAGTAAGCAGGAAATTTAAGAGGGGCCTGGGGAAGATGGTATTACAGCAGACGCTTTGTGGACAATCTGCTGAACACAGGAAAGATATGGCGAACATCAGTGGGCGCGGTGTGCGGGGCGATATGGAACCAAAGAGTGAGGCCACAACTTACAGATGAGAAATAATTACTATATGTGCTATCATTTGTCTGCACTTAGTTTTGCACAAACTTGTACTCAAAATTCTTCTAAATTAAAAGCCAATGATGAATTATTTGCTATCACAATTGAGATAAGTCTGTTGCCAATGTGCAGCTCTGGTTTGGAACAGATAACTATGTAGTGTACTGGGGATGGGCTGCACAAGCATGGGCTGTTGTGGTTGCATTTCTCTACTTGATGGTTCTCCCATCCTCCAGGCACTACGGTTTCATCACATGTTAAATTCATAACTATAAGATTGGTTGTTTGAAAGGTTTTCTCTGTGGGACCCCTGCATCAGAAAACCTACAAAACAATTGATCCATGAGCAGTGTAGATACAACCACAATCAAAAGTTAAGACACCATGCTGTCCACTCTTAAAGCTATTGGGTCAAATTTGCAGAAAATATAAACTTATTTTTAAGGACTTTAGGGATATCAAATGTAATACACAAAGTACGAATTTCAATAAAAGTATATTGACAACAGATATTTTTTGCATTAGTTACATTATATTACACTTACTGTATAAAGGATACAGATTATTCCTCTCATGCTTCTCTGCATTGCATGTCTGGGCACTGCTGCTGTTTGGAAAAGGGGCTTAGCGCTCCCCTCGTCTTCTGCATACTTCTCCCTGTGCTGCTGTCCGCAGTTATACACTGAAACCCAGGACTTATCCCCTGTAATACTTCATTATATTGACTAAAGTACATTTACCGACAGTTCTGTGGGAAAAAATACACAGATTGTTTTTGAATTTTACAGCATGTTTTTGCTGCATGTCCCTCGTGTCATGTGATGACTCTGTAAACGTTCTCTTCAAATGTTGACAGTTAATTCATGAAATAGGGATAAGTAAAAGGGAAAGTCTCTGGAGGTGGTAGGTGCATACCTATGCCACTGTATATTAAAGAGTCAAATATTGATAATATAATTTTAAAAAAAACAAGGGCAAATCGCTTTAAACCGTAACAGGACCAAATCTATCCAGTGTGAGTGTGATGGCCCTCATTATCACCGCAACCTTGAGAGCAAAAAGAGCATTTGGATCAAACTCATCTGTTGCTTTTGGGTTTTGCAGAACCATCGTAGATTTGACCAGTTAAATTCTCAGGGGTAGACAGAAAGCAGTCTGCCATATGTTGTTCCATTGTTCCATTGTTATTTCAAAATTAATTGCTTTAGATTTTGTTATCTTTATTTAACCAGGTAAGCCCCATTGCGGTCAGAATCTCAGACTGGGATCCAGGAGATATTTGTGTGTGATGATAATTAATCATAGTTAAATCAGCCTTCATCTGTAGCTATGACTGTCATGTGTGTCTGTGGGTCTTTCTCATCTTTTCAATCTCCTACAGCCGTTTGTTTTAATCCTGAGCTCATGTGTGACTCATCTCCGGGTTTGGATCTGTGTTCTTATATGTTTGTGTTCATAACTCTCTCAATTATATCTATAATACAATTGATCCAGGAACCACCTCGACCAGCAGGCGTTCTGATTATATTGTGAACAGCCCATACGTATCGGTTAGCTACATCATGACAACAATTGCCCATAAATCTCAACCACAAAATGACATTTTGTCTGAAACAAATGTATGGGTAAATACTTGAGGACAATGGATGAGGAGGATGAAGTAGGTTATATTATTCCTTTTTATAAATTACATATTTTGAGATGAGCAATTCATAAAACAATCGGTCCGACATTTATAACGAATTCCCCAAAAATATTGGCAAGAGCAGGCTTATCTGTTTCTGCGAATTCTTAACTATTGGCAACAGCCTTGGCCATGAAAATACAGCAATAACAAACACAGCAACTGAGAAACAGCTAATCTGAATTATATTTGTCTCTTAAGATTGCAGAAAGACTAGGCGTGCTGAAAACATCCTTCTATTTATCAACACACCAGCTGATGATTTTCACAGTCAATAGAAACTCCCCACGGTAACGAGCCGACATAGGCCCTCAACGAAGGTTTTTGTTAACAAAGAGGCTAGGTGTAGCCTTAGCCATCCGTACACTCCTGCCAATCATCATTTCCCTGCATGTAACATCTGGGTCTGGTCCCTGTGTTTGCAGGTACATCGGTTGAATTCCATCCGACCAATCAGCGAGCGCGGTAGACGGGTGATGTAGTTAGTTGTGGGTGACGTCAAGAGTTTGTGCCGAACGGGCAGGTTGTAGTTTGGCAATGTCAAAGGATGCGATAGTAAATTATTCTGTTCTGGTTCTATCAAGAAATTGAAGCAGGAGTAAGAGGAATGTTTAGGAAATGTAATTGTTGGCAAAGATTGTGGCGCTACTCCCCATGGAGATGGCTAGGCTAAATGCTAAATGCTAACGACTCTCTCGGGAGCATTACATACGTCACGGTAAACTCAGATCCAATCGTTTCAATCTGCAAAAGGAGTTAACCCCTCCCACCTGTTTACGGAGCTCAATGGGGCATATCCAGACCTTAGTACAAATCATAATTTTTACTATTGTGTGGTACGAAAATGCTAGCAGAGGTGTGCAGTAGCTACTCATTAGTCAACTTTCTGATCCAAAGTGGTCAAGCGAAACACAATTGTTTTAAATGTTATCACTATGCAAATTAAAATATGAAACATACTTGTTATTTCTTCATCAGTTACATTATTTCCATTGGTTTTGATCTCAAGCAGAAATCCCCTTGTATTGTTTCGACCTCTTATTCACTGGTGCCAGACCGACATGCCCGACACTTCCGCTGTTGAATGCATGTTCTCAAACAATAGTGCATTTTCCTCAGCCAGCTGTCATTTCCTCCATCGATAACAAACTAAGTGCTAAAACACAGCAGTTGAGTGATTTATGCCTACGGCCCATTGATGACCTCATTGTTAACTGCCCATAATTCAAATGAACTCTGCATTCATGCTGAACATTTCATATTGTGACTCATCTACATACACTTTTTTCCCCATTATGTCTTAGACAACAAATCATATTAATCTCACCACCACCAATTCTTTCCAAAATGGTGGATCTACTTCAACTTATGTGTTGTCAATGGTTTCATACACTGGATATGCGAGTATTTTTTCATGTGCAGTGTGTTTTTGTATTTTCTTTGGTTGGGACAGTGAATTTTAATGAACACACCTCTCCAGATTGTAGCCTTGGGCTGATTTGCATCTGTTGTCCCACAGTCAGACTCACTGTACATTTTGTACATGTTTTCAGTGGTGGGGTTAAGGAATACAAAACACAGGCACAGAGAGAGCATGCACAGAATTGGTAATACATTACTTGGTACATTTAAAGTATCTAGAGTTAAATGCAGATTAAATTGCCCTGAGGCAAAACAGAAAATATGAAATTAGGACCATGGTTACAGACATTTGCAAGGTGGACTTACTTTCACTATTTACTCATTTGTAAAAATAAAAAATAAAAAAATAAAAAGAAGAAAAAAAAGATATTATAGTAAAATACAGCTTTAAATAAATACATACAAACAGGTTATCTTATCTTGTTTATATTGAATATTGTTCTAATAACATTTAGAAACATTAGAATAAACTGTGCTATACAAATTAACTGGCCTTACCATACCAATGCTACAGTGCTACTACGGTAAACCCTAAATGCATATGCTTAGTAGAAATAAACAGTGCTGTGGTTTGAAACAATCATTGCTTAAGATAGACTTTGTAATTTAAATTCCAATAAAGTTAATGTTTTATACTGCAATGTATCTTATCCCTGTTCCCTCCACACGCGCATGCACATGCACACAAACACGCGTGCAAACAAACACAAACACACACAGACACACTTGACTACGGCCGAAAGGGGGATGCAGAGGTTCCTGAACAAGAAGTGCTATTGTCAATGATTTCCTGTTGCGACCAAAATAATCGGCGGACCTTTGAGCCAATGCCATACAATCAGCGAGGCCTTGTGTTCAGCTCACTTATGCGCAATGTGTGGCTAAATACAACAGCTGCAGGCCCTGGCTAAACTCCGAGTGTCTATAGCAGTAATTGATGTATGTTTGGGCTATCGGGAACAAACACATGGGAGGAGAGCTTGTGGAGGAGGTGGGGGGTGCGGTGGTGACAGGGGGCACAGTGAGGTGAAGGGCAGCCAGGAGAAGCGCCGGACCAGAGCTGCAGTGTTGACGGTTAGGACAAGTGTTTTCTTTGTAGCGGAGAGGATAATGGGCTCAAAGAGACGGAGACATTTGAAATGGAACAACGAGCTGCAGATATGTGGGTTCACAGAGGCAGAGCTGTTGAATAAAGGGTATTAGATTAGAACGGGCAGAATTCTTGGGTCTTTTAATTGTCAGAAGAACTGAGGAAGTTCTAATGGAATAATATAATATGGTGGGTAAATATACAGTATCTCGGAATATAAAAGGCCTGTCTGTTCTATTCTGGCTATTCTATTCAAATTAGCTACGAGATACGCCACGACTACATCACAGTCACTTTGACAGATATCAACATTAATCGTCACCTTTGGATAAGTTGCTCTGCAAAAATCATAATAGAATGGAACTATGTACACACTATACGACAATAGGGCGATCTTTGTTTACATCTTTGTTCAGATCTTTGTGCGCAGGCGCGACTGGGTGGTTGGCAAGGAAAAGTAAAATGCCTAATTGTAGAGTGGGAGAAAATCCAAGATGGTTATTGGGAAATGTACATGCATTTTAACTTCAAAAGGAGCCTAAAAGAGCTTTAAATATATAACATTGAAGTTAATGAAAGCTCATATAAGACTTGAGACATTTGGTTTGACTCACTTGTGCCCAGGCCAAATACCTGCTGGGAAGACTCACAATAGGAAGCCCTGGACTCTTCCGTCAGCTGGAGACTTACGATGCTTTTGTATCAAGAGAAGTTGTGCCAATCTCTTCAGTGAAACAGTAAGCCATGATTGTGCTAAAAGCAGCGGTCAGACGTGGTCACAGGCACAGCGTGATTCACATCTCCTGTGGGTGATTGCCAAGGAGAATGGCCAAATCGTTACTGAAACTGCACAGTCGCGTAAGTCTTCATTGATCAGTATCACTCATTTATTTATTTATCTATTTTTGGAGATGTAGTGATAGTGGCTCATCTGAAAAAAACAATCACTCAAAGATTGTATATTACGCAAATTTGGATGTGCAAGATGAACTTCTCTAAATAACACATAGTCACTGACAAACTGTCAGCTGTCAATCCAGGATTTTTTCTGAGCGTCCCGGTTTAATCTCCTGATCACCCGCAACCATTTTTTTTTCTAGAAAAACCTTTTATCAGGGCCGTCGAATGAACCATCTGCTTTCGCTAAATCCTCCTTCAAATGTCCAAAATAATCAAACTATAAATAAGATATGCTCTTTTTTTGCCACACAATCATATGACACAGTGCTGAAATGAATTAAACAAACAATGACATCACGGAAGATCCTCCTTTGGCAATCAATGAATGCCAGTAAGAGCACTGTTACTAAAAGGACTTTAGGAATGTTTCCAGAACGTTCTTCAGAATAGAAGTGGATACAAAATGAGAGCGCAATGAAGAACCTCCACAACAAAAAGATGAATATTCCATCACTTCCCCCATTATCTCAAAAACAAAAGCTCTGCACTCTGAATAAAGATACTGTCTTGATCAAAATAAATTGTGTTTAAAAGTCAATAATTACAATTATCAGGACAACAACCAGCACCTGAAATCCCCAAGACAACATTTTTTTCTCAAGTCTCAATACCGCAGAATAAAACGGCCTTACTAGTCATGAGAGCTACACTGCAGAAAACTGACTGTGGACTGAACCTTGGATTGGAAAGAGCGGCGTCTGGTCTAAGTGAGTTTCACACATTAGGAGCAGGTGGACTGATCTGCCAGTTGAAAAGACAGTCCAGTCGGGTTAAACTTTGAATAGGGCCGAAAGAGGGGAGGAGGTGTTAACACATGACCCAGTGGTTTAGGTGGGAGCTGAGAGAAAGGAGCAATGATCCGGCCTCATTATTTCTGCACTGTAGAAGAAAGAAGAAGAAAGTGGGGGAGAGAGCATTTAGTGGAAGAAAGTCTTTTGAATTAGGTTAAACTCGCCACACAAAGGCTAGGAATGTGAATCGTCAATACTACATTAAGAAATACTGCTTTCTGTTGTTGAAGTATATTAGTCATTGCGGTTTGGCATATGTGATATTCAATTAGAAAAGATACTAATTTGTTTGTGAAAGATTAGGAACATCTTACTGTAGTAACTCAAAAACAAATTAGATGTGTGCTAACAGTAAGTTGGCGCCATTGGGAAAAGTTTATATCTGTTTTTGTGTCAGTCCTATTGAAAACAGCTGTATGATTTAACACAATACAGCAACAACTTCTATAAAGACTAAACTTTTATAACGTAATGTGATTGCATTGGTCTCTGCAGGGCAATATAAACATAACTCACATATTTCTATTCTCAACTGTAACCAGTCCTGACAATGCAAATAGAGTCTACAGGATCACCAATGATATGCCTGCTTCTCTTAATATTCAATATGTGCTTGTTATTGTCTGCCTGGATTTGATCGTGTTGCCTGTCACGGTTTATTTCCATTATCTCTGAGATTGAGATGTGATGTTCAACAGGCAGCGAACCTCCTTTATTTAAATGGCAAGCCTGTTCCTATTACAGGGTTATAGCTGCTGTTATTGGAGCCACCCAAATCCAAACCAAATATTGTGTTTCATTAGGTGGAGACACATCTCAGTCAATTCCCCACACACATATCTTTTTACAATTTTTGTTTACCACATTAGGTTGAGACAAATCAGTGACCCAATTAAGAGAGGACACTGAATAGACCCACTGTCATCTGTTTGTGTGGCTACAGCTGTTGCATACAGAAATGCTTCAGGTGCCATGGTATAGTATTGTATTATTATAATGATGACCCCATAATCTTTGGCACATCTTATTGTATTGCCAGTCCACGATAAACAATAGCAGTAAATGACATCAATGAATAACATTGTGGATACAAGGTATGTAGCATCTGCTGTTATATCCATCTATTTTCTCTCAAACATCCTGTAATGAATTAAGATATTGTGCTAAACGACCCGAACACAAAGAGTTTCTCACTCACAGCCACACAAAACAGTCAGTAATTCATGTGGCAGTGCGCACAGCAGCCACCCCAGCGGAGACGCACACCAAATGACTACAGAGGGTCACAACAGCAGCAGAATCGTTGTCAGCCTAAATGTGCTTTGAATTCACCCAAAAGGAAACGCACAATTGCACGCCCCAGAATTTCACAGTGGAGATTGCAACCTTTAGTTTGCAACTCCAAGGTCATCGCCGAGCGCTGTCTGTCAGTCAGAACGATTGATTGACAAATGTAGAGAAGCACCTGCCATGCTGTTTTCATATTTACGCATCAATAGACACGCACATGGATTGACACACGTGTATTTCTTTCCAGTTCAGGTCAAGTGATTTACCAAAGTACCTCAAATAACAAAACATGGCATCATGCTTTAGAATCTATAAATCGTCTCTGCAGATATAGTCTACAACTCAACATCACGCATGTGTAGACTATACGCACAGGCGGGTGCAAGGGAAATAATAGAGCTGAAGATGCATGGTTGATTATTAGTTGGCGACATATCCCTTATAGGAGAACGACGCCCATCCAGCCACAGACCACTGGACTGCTGTGCGAGATACACCAAAGCTTCAGTGAAACAGTCGCAGCAGGCCACATTCCCATGAGCATCCGTGAGAACCAAAGTGAGCACTGTGGCGAGATCGCGGGCAGACACATTTGCGACACGTCTTTACGCATATTGGTAACATGTAACGCAATAACATAGGATACGCTTCCAATGCTTACCGTGAGTGCAGCGGAACCAATTGGGGCTGTGTGCGCGAACCCGCATCCAGCGCAGTCAAGCCAGCGTTACAATTCCCCAAATCGGACAGGCTGGCTGCCAACCCGGAGCAAGATGTGGCTGTCCTTTTCTCAAACGTGTAGAAAAGCGCGTCCTTCAAAAGCGAACAGTTGGCGTGATCGAGCACATATCCCAAAACAAGTCCAAAAACGCGAGCCCGCTGGAGAACTGCAGCAGCGACAGTGGCTGTCTCTCTCCCCTCTCTCCGTGCGTATTTCTGCCTTCCCGTTCCCCCTCTCTATAGCGCTTTCTCAGACTTGGATGCGCCTGTGTGCCAGGGTCCAGGGACGCACGCTCACGCAAGAAGAGAGAGGGGCAGGCTGAAGAGAGCAGGGTCACGAATGACAAACCAATTTGGAGCCGAGGTGGATGCTCGGTTGGTCAGCCCCAGTGTGGAGGAGAGGCGCGTTGCATTGCGTTGCAGGAGGGCCGAGAGAGTTGGCGGAGGTGGGCGTGAAGAAGGGAGAATAGGAGGAATGAGGAGGGGGCTGTCACCGAGTCATCCGCTTGTCTGGATGGAGGATGCGGATAGCGAGAAAGAGGGGAAACTGCACGGAGCGGGGAGGAAAACACGGAACTGGATTTGGCGCCAAATTATCTGGAGTTAGAGCTCCACCTACCGTATCTGTGTGGGTCACTGGTGTGAGCAAGAGACGTGTTATTTTATTGAGGCAAAAAATGAACTGAAGGACAATGCATGGTTATACTTAAACTAAAGGCTGTGTTGCTTACAGTCAGGTTATGCAAATTCAGAACGTTGTACGCATGACGAGTATGGCGAGTAGCCCAATTTGAAATGAATGTTTATAAGAAATTACCAACATTTTATAAATTCTGTTGTTCCTTATATCTTCTCAGCATAAAAAATAAAAGTATTTGTGTTGGCCATTCCCCAACCAAAAGTCATACATAGGACACTGCTAACTCTTCAGGTGTTGGGATTAAAAGTTCACATGACTGCCACTTGGCCACACTTGCATTACTGCCATGGAGACAAATGGGACAGGATTACCTCCAGTATACTTCTTCACAGGGGATGAGGAAGAGACTTCAGTGCCTCAAGATCAGAGGGTGACATGCGCACTGCAGGGCTCATTGCCAGTCGCGGGCATGATGCTTGGGAATAAAACATGCATAGCTCGTTATTTAGTATCTGATTGTTCCCTGATGTTGTTATGACCTTTTCTTCGGGGAGAGTGATTTCTCCATCAGCAGACTCACCTCATCCTGAAGGCGGAGCTGCGTGGAGACCTGTTGATCGTCCAGTGGCTGCGATGGAGGTGAGCGGTGTGTGAGACTCCATGACGTCTGCGTCCTTTATGCGCCTCAGCGGAGATTAGAGGTTGTTTCATATAGGCTATGGCATGTCAAATCATCTTGTAATCACTAATCAGTGTCAGGGATGATTTTGAAAGTAGTGCTTAGCATCAACAGGTAGATACCGGATATAGCGTGAAGGACATCAAACACTTAAAAGTAGCCTGCATAAATCACGCGCACCTAATTCGATTCCTTCTTGTCCTTTTGTAAATCAAATCATGTCATTGGTCTGGTGCTTTAAAGCAGCACATGCTCTGCTTCAAGTTAAAATGGTCGGGAGGCCATGTGTCGCTGTTAATTAGCGTCACAGGCCGATAAAGCCTTTTGGAGTCCTTTTAAATCCTGCTAAAGAGCATTAGGCGACAAGCAAGGCGCTTGTAGCAAACAAGCACATTGNATGTGTCGCTGTTAATTAGCGTCACAGGCCGATAAAGCCTTTTGGAGTCCTTCTAAATCCTGCTAAAGAGCATTAGGCGACAAGCAAGGCGCTTGTAGCAAACAAGCACATTGAATGTCCAGGTAAAATGATTAATACTTCCCGAGAGTGCAGAGAATAAAGCATGCAGAGCTTATTATGGATCCGTGGTCACAAAGGCAGACAGACCTATGTAATAAACATGTCAGGCAGATCTATAGGAGAAAGATCACTTTCACATGGTTGTGTTTGCATATTGCAGGTGTTGTAGAAGAAGGAATACGATTCACCACAAAGCACAACTGACTGCAATGGAAATCATGGGTAAGAAGAACACACTTTCTAATCTGAATATTTTTGATGTAACTGTATCCCAGTGACAAAACAAGTGGTGAGTATGACCATGGATATGAGCAACTCCTTGTTGCACCTTAGTACAGACACAGTCTTGCTACAGAGACATTTTGGGTCAACTTGGTCAGTAGCCTGATTTCCTTTAGTTCAATTACAGCTATTTCTCACACTGATGAAATATTTTTCAAATGGAGTTCAAAAGACGGTTAATACATTGTTTGTTTTGACTATTATAGTTAAATAGTTTCTGGTCCTGACGCACCCCCATAATGTAACATTTTGGAAATAGCTTAATATTTCTTTTGTATAAAAACAACAACCTTTTTAATCCCTTTCCCAGTTTAATGATTCCTGTTGTAAATGTGTGTGCAGATACTCTGTGTGCTCTTGAGGCTGTAGAGAGACTCCAGGCCAAACTAAATGGCAGAGGGGAGGCATCCATGCAGGACAAGCTCTTTGTGCTCCGGACAGTTCTGCAGAGCCCCCTGTTCCACCATATCCTGGACCTCCAGAAGGCTCAAAGGAAACCACAGCCGAAGGTAGGCTGTCATACTGTTCACAGGAACATTTGTGTGGGTGCTGCTGAAAGTACTTTTTTAGTTTGGAATCAAGGCAGTCGACAGAATCAAGCCCAAAATACTCATCCAGTATTTGGGATGAGTAATCAGCTTACCTAAGCTTAAGTTAAAGCTGTGAGAGAGGAAGGATGTAGTGACTACAATTTGTCAAGGAATCATCAGCATCAAAAGTAAAGATTACTTTTATTGATCCTCTCTCTACCATAGGCATTGTTACCATGACATAATAGACACACAGTCATAGAGAGGTACAACAAACATACAAAGTATAACGACATAAAAAAGATCATCCCTAGCCTACGATTAGCATGTGTTATTGATTTATTTGTTTTTTTGTTTTGTTTTACCAGCCGCCTTTAACTCCTCTCTCTGCTTAAATGCACTGTGTTCCACTTTTTAAAAAAATCTCCATAAATCTCTGGCTAGCTTGCATTACTCCTCCTTCCAACTGCTCTCTCCCATATCTCTTCCTCAATGCCTCTCCCAACTTCCTCATCCTGTCTATTTCCATTCCCTCCATCACTTCCACCAGCTAGTCCTATTGGTCTTTGTCTCCATATCTTTCCCCTTTTTAAATGAATGTCTCCAAGTCTATATCAAAACCCACTTCCATGCCTCTTTATCTCCATCATCCATTTCCTTCCCAATCTCTATTCTCACACATCCCTCAATCTTTTTCTCATTTATCCATCCCATTTCTATCCAAGCCTATTGATTTTTTTCTACTCACATCCTCTCCATTTTTACCCATTTTAATCTTCCTCTTCTTATCAATGCTTGTTCAATTCTACCAGGGGAAGGGCATTTCCAAGTCTGTGTCAATGAACTGTGGAGCGTGCCCTGGCAGCGCTTTGGGTCTAAAGACTTTGAGCCACAGTGATTCGTACACCTGGGCCATAGAGAACCGCAGGCCCAGTCACCCCGAGACCGTGCAGGGAGAAGGCAGTGGCTCCTCTGTGGGCTCTCAAGAGCTTTCTATCTCCGATATCTACCCGGATGCACACGCACATACGGAGTCGCAGGTATGGAGGGTGGACATGGTGTGTTAAAGTCTGTGTACCCAACTTACAAACCATAAACAATGGACTTGTAATGAAATATAATGAAATCCATTACTACATTTTTTAACCTTAACATGTTTGCACACTTCTGTCTTTTGCGCAGTCTGAGTGATTCTATCTAGTATGCCAAATGTGACGCGTACATTTCTCCAATGTGAGATCAAAAAAGTCTATCTTATCTTATCCTATATTATCTTATCTTAACAAAATAGCTGCTCTAAAAAGAGTTCTATCATCAGCTTTCACACCCATCGCCAGATTTTTTTTACAAAGTGCTTCATTTGTAAATACAGAAAGAGTATTAAAGTTTAGTGTCTTACAAGTGATTTCAATGTTTTACAGGAGTATTAATGAGTTTTCATTTTGTATTTTTATTAGTATTGCACTCCACCAAGAATCTCTCGGACTATGTCAATGGGAAGAAATCTGTCTGCCATTGCACATGAGGTAGAGTCTGGGAAGAGTGTTATTATTCTGTCCATGTTGCACTATGTACATGCACTTTCTTACAATTTGTATGCTGTTTCCATGTTTAGAGACGACATTTGGAAATTGTGGAGCTGATAAATGACGGGAAAGGCCTTGGCTTTGGCATTGTTGGAGGGAGAAGCACAGGAGTCATGGTCAAGACTATTCTTCCTGGTGGAGCTGCTGGCCGGGTACGTTTGTCTGTATAGAGTAGGAAGTAAATCAATAAAAGAGGTGTTTTCATATTTCTCTGTTTGCAATTAAGTGAAATGATTTTTGACTGCAGGATAACCGACTTCATAGTGGAGATCAAATTCTTCGTATTGGGGATACAGACCTGGCTGGCATGAGCAGTGAACAAGTTGCACAGGTCAGACTCAATGCAACAAAATTGAATGTTATTCCATTCCATTTTTAAACATTATTTATTGTCCATTATCAATATTAGTATTAGCGTTTACATGATTACGTTTATGAGTCTAGACCCTAGGGTATAAGTAGTGCACTTAAACTGTATAGAAGTATTTTGATTTCACAGTATTTATGTGTTTTTTTTATGATTGTATTTATTCTTTTAGAAAATATCTTGAAATGTGCCAAAACAACTGGGCAACTCTCACTTCATTGTATCTTGTGTAGGTGCTCAGAAACGCTGGAACCAAAGTCAAGCTGCTCATTGCCAGAGACACAACAATAGACATGCATCGGTCGTCTC
>JAPMNZ010954033.1:0-13339 GCA_029875035.1 Pomatoschistus microps | reverse complement strand
ATGTACCTGTCTGGTCTTTGTCCGTGCACTCTGTCATGCAAACAGAGCAAAAATGAGAGCACAAACGAGCTGATTTGGTACTATACAGTATACAGCCTCCTCTGTATACTGTAAAAACGGTGAACTATTCCTTTAAGCGGTGACTTCAGGCAAGCGAGCTCATCGTTCAGTTAATGCAGCTTTAATCTAATGCAGACCTACTGATCCAGGAACTTAAAATGTGAAGCTTCTGCATTCATGATGCAGATTTAATGCAGTTTTTCAAGCTCCATGCTAAAGTTGATTTTTGTCTTAGTTCTTATTTCTAATCTACAATTACGTGTTTAAACATGTTCTTGGGTGAGGAAGTACCTAATCTATATCTATGAATGGTTTCATTTGTTTTGTAGGCCTCGATCTCTCTTTACCCAACAGTGGATCAACAGAAGGCGTGTGACAGTTGTTCAGATGCAGGCCTGAATGGAGATTTGGTCATTTTTTACGACGTAAAAAGAGAGCTTCCTTTTGGAGATCTTCAGGTAGCAAAAAGGAACTGAAATCAGAACTGACTATACACTGAATAATTGTGGATTTCCCCATTTAAATGTGATGTAGACTGGGGATGGGTATTTTGTGCATCACTTTGCTCCCTCCAACCTGCCACGCATACCGAAAAATGTTGTCTTTGTGATTGACCAAAGTGGTTCAATGCATGGACGGAAAATGGAACAGGTGAGTTTCCCAAAAAGTATTTAACAAAAACTAAATAGTTTCCAAATGCCATTTCAACAGCTTATATTCAAGCTGGGGTACTTCATTCAAAACGCAAAAAAATCAACTGCAAAGAGTAATAATGGTTTTGGCTTAATTCACATGGATCTATTGTTGGCTTCTGTCACATTTTCAGATCTTTTTTTTTTCAGACAGAAAGGTGAGAAATAGAGAGACATTGTAACTTTTTTCTATAAAGTTGAAGACAGCATGTTGTGGTCAGATTTGGTCGCACAATTTTACCTTTACAAGACTTTTAACAACATGTATTCTTTAAAATTTAAGTACCCCAGCTTTACATTTTGTAATTATAACCTTCAATAGCAAAATATGAGTTCATAATTTGTCTGAGGAATAAGCTTAGATGTAATTCTCTCCAGACTCGCATTGCCCTGATTCACATCTTAAGCGATTTGGAAGAAGACGACTTTTTTGGACTCATCACTTTTGACAGTGAGATCTTTCACTGGAAACGGGAACTTGTTCAAGCCACATCCAAAAACATTGAAGAGGCCAAGACGTTTGCAGAGAACATTCAAGATCGCGGCTGTAAGAATTCTGCACAGAACAGAGTGTTGGGCTTTTTTTCGAAACGTATTCAAACTGATTTTCCTTTACAGCCACGGATATCAACAAGGCGGTGCTGGCAGGGACCCGCATGCTGAATGTGCACACCAGGGAAGACTCCGCCTCCATTCTCATACTCCTGACTGACGGAGACCCCACCTCAGGTTCTACAACTTGTTATGGCATGATGTAATAAAGAACATAAGAATACATACAATACGGATGTGTACTTGGTTACAGGAGAGACAAATCCTGAGAGAATACGAGCTAGTATCAAACAGGCCATTGCAGGTCAATTCCCACTGTACTGCCTTGGATTTGGATTTGACGTTAACCTTCAGATCCTGGAGAAGATGTCTCTGGACAATAATGGTGCTGCTCGTCGCATATACGAAGATTCTGACGCAAATCTGCAACTACAGGTAGTGTTGTCACCATTGATACATTTCAAACTCGATTCTGATACTTATTTTTCACTCTAAAAACAACGATACTCTTCATGGTATAAAAAGTGTAAAACCAAAGGAAGTAAACTAATAATATTTAGAAGCTGAAAGTGGGTATGGGAATCAAATGTTTAAGTAACAATTTAATTCTCTTTGTTTTACTATCAGTGTTCTTGAAAAAAACAAACCTAAAACTTAAGAATTATGAGGTGAGGTTTTATACTTGTTCTAACACAGTTTAAAATGTACCAAAAAATAAGATAAGATGAACTTTATCAATCTCACAATGGATAAATGTACATGTCACATTTGGCATGGATAGACTCATTCAGATTGTGCAAAAAGACAGAAGTGTTTGTACATGATATATTATGTACAATAAAAAGTAGCTATAGCAATTTGGACAAAAAAGTACTCTCTTTTTGCCAATGCACCTATAGACAAAAGTAAACTTGCCAGAACTATGGTACGTGTTTTTAGTGCACCTGGAGGAAACCTACGCAGACACAAGGAGAACATGCTCACTCCATAAAGACGTGAAGCACAAGAGAAAACCACTGAGCCACCGTGTTGCCCAGAACGAATATAAGCGTCCTTCATTATACACATTTAAAACCAGCTCCTGAACAGTTCACACAAGACTAACGCTAACGTTTAGCTAAAATAATTTCCGAAAATCTCTTTGAAGCTGGTGTATAGATTGATATTGTTTTCGTTCTAGTTCCGCACTATCACATTTTATAACATTATAACCCACTGTTGCACAAAAGCTTTTGAATAATGTGCATTCATGTGTAAAGATGAATACTTGATTTTGATGCTTTATCTACTATGGGACAATACCATGTACCCAGGAACTGAACTTCTAAGATAAACGTATTGTCCCAAGGGTCATTAGCTGTGGGAAGCAGTGCTTCATAGATCTGCGTGAATTGATGGAACTAAAAAAGAACAAAACAGCAGAGAATATAAAATAAACAGAAAAGTGCAGTAGTGCTTTAAAGTATCTGCTTGGTACAATTCAAAATAAGTAACAAGACCTGGATAAAAAACTAAAATAATTCATACTGTTTTAGAATGTATTCATTGTTAGTTATTATTATTTAAAAGGGCCACTGAAGTTGGCACAGAAGAAAGCTTGAAGCAGTGTGTCCTGTGTCTCAACCCTAAAGCTTGTTGATCAGCTGGAGGCAGGGAACATCAGCTCCAATAATCTTTGATGTTGTTAAGGGTTAAAAGGTTTAAACGTCATGCAGTAGTAGCACTGAGACCCAGGTCGCTCCCCCTTCTGTACTGAAAGTTGAGGTTTTTTTTTGATCACCAGGGCTTTTATGAAGAGGTGGCGACTCCACTGTTAAAAGATGTGACCATGGTGTACATTGGAGGCTCAAATCTAACCCAGACTAACTTCAGTCAGTATTATAATGGCTCCGAGCTCGTAGTGGCCGGCGTGATCACCAACAACGACATTGAAAGCTTTACTCCTGAAGTCGTGGCCCTCTCTGTGAGCATTCTCTCAGCCACATTTACTGTATACACTCTGGTATTTTTCTGATCTATTCCTGATTCAATCTTTCCAGAGAAACACTAAAGTAACTTTTTCAAACCGAAATGCAACCACAGAACTGACAGAAGCACCGGTCGACCGCATCCAGAGAGTGTGGGCCTATCTCACAGTCAAACAGCTCATGGAGAAAGAGTGAGTGTTTGTGCTGTTAAAGTCACTTGGAGCTTGATGGTTGTCAGCAAAAGACTAATGGAAAAAATGAATAAAGACTAATGTAAAAGAATTTGATCATCTCCTTAAGGATAAATGATATATATTAGTTCCACTTGTGTGTTCCTTAATTGAAGCTACATTGCAGGTTGCAGTTGTCTGGACCAGGGAAGGAGAAGGCGAAGAAAGAGGCCATGGATTTATCTTTAAAGTACAGTTTTGTGACTCCTCTCACATCTATGGTGGTCACAAAACCTCCAGGAGAAGACTCAGCTGTGCTTCACAAGCCTAAAGAGGGACAAAAAACCCAACCTTTGCATCCAATGAAAAATTCAAGAATAGGTGCATCCGGTGCATACGGTGGATCAGGTGGATCAGGTCCATAACGTTTCAAAATCTGTCCTGTTTGTCATTATGAGTATGAAATCAATATTGATCTTTTTATTGTGCCAATCTCTGTAGGAATCATTCACAGACTTAAGGCACAGGCACAGCCAGGTTTGTCTGGTTTTCATCCAGCGAGCAGGTATCGTCCTGCTCCCGCATCTCCTGCTGGTCACCCTGGTTTCTATGGTCTCCCTGGTCGCCCTGGTCGCCCTAGTTTCCCTAGTCACTTTGGTCTCCCCGATGCTCGACTGGATTATATAAGTATATAATGAAACTAACAGACTAAAATACATTGTTCAAATTCAGAAACATAATTCAGATGATTAACAGCTCCAAATAGCGTGGAACATTTTCCCCATCAGCCTGGTATGAATGTTGGTTCTAGGTTCACATGGCATTCTTATTTTAGTCTTTTGACTATACATTTTCTTTAGATTATTGCTTTTTCCCATGATCATTTCTATTGAAATCAAATGTATGACAGAAATGAACACTGATACATGGATTTGGATCATCTGACTTGTCAGGTTGGGTTGAGTGAAATAACATATATATATATATTGTAGACGCAGATTATGAGGCCAATATGGAAGAGGACGATGTGGTGATGATGATGGCTGCAACCATGATTCCTGACACTACAACAACAACAACTAAAGGTGAAGATAATTGTTTTAAATCAGCCAAATTAATGCATCTCAAGATTTCATTATCAATTTCTCAGTTTTTTACCAACAATAAAGAAAGTCTATGCTCTTCCCAGACCGTTGTGTAAACAAAAGATTTCAAACATAGTTCATATACTTGAATCAAAAAGAGTGTTTTCTTTATATTTGTAGCATCATATTTTGTTTGGAACATCATATTTTATTTGTAGCATCATGATAATATCAAGTGTTTAATTTGCAGAATGTTGTACTTCGTAAATTAATAGATGTAAAGAAAACATGTTATCAGATTCAACATATATTATAGATAAAAGGTTGACTTCCATGAAAGCCAAGATCAGGCGTTCAGATGTTCTGCTACTTCTGACTTCCCACAATTGTTCCCTGACATTTTTCTTCCATATGTTCCTTTTATACATTTCTGTTATTGATTTTAATGTTTCGTAATTTTGTGAAAAATGTTTAATGTCTCCATTGTGAGATCAGTAAGGTTTCGTTTTTTTTTTCATTGACAATTCCAAAATGGTACATTATATCTTTTAATTTGTTGGACGATTTTGAAACCGTCAATCAAGGTTCATTTTGAGAACCACAAAACTGCTACTGTCTCCCCAGCTCCCTCCACGCAAAGGTTTATAATGACAGCTACAAATACGTCACTGCCGCTGTGCTTTGATCTCTCCGCCAGCGGCCGCCTGAAGTTACTGCACATCCCCAGCAGAGGTCAGTCTCACATCATAATACAACTGTCGTTAAGAATTTACCATCTTAAGACATTCTTTCACATAGTTGAAAAAACGCTAACATTGTTTTCACACAAACCGGCATTGTGTGTTTTTTTTTCTCTAGAGCTTACTGTAGACGGTGCGCTCAGTCCAGAGGTCAATGGAGGCTTTACACACATTGTTATTAGAGTCCAAAGTTACCTGAGGCTTAAGGTGGACACTGAGAGCTTCTCTGTGATGAACGACCAAACAGGGGAAATCACCCGCTACACATCACCCACCCAGTTCACAGCCGGCAGGTGACATCGCATCCAACAATATTTCTGATCTTTATATAATACAGTAGTCCAACTAATTTAAATATCCCATATATTTAACTTACTGTGAATATTTCTTTATATATATGTGTGTGCTTGTGTGTGCGCGCGTGTGTATGTGTGTGTGTGTGTGCGCGCGTGTGTATGTGTGTGTGTGTGAGTCATAAGTGATTAGCCCCACTCAATATTGGAGTAGACTGATTTACAATGTGCATATGCAGATAAGACAAAACCAATACAATTCTATTGCACTTACTTTTCTGCTTTGCACCCGTAATTTAGCACGCAGTTGGAATGATGTGTACCCTCAAAAGTATAACTAGTACTAGCAAAATATGTTGACAAGTTCAAGCAAATGAAAGTCGATGGATAACATTTAAATTAACATGTAAATTAAAAGTTCTACGAGAACTTCTTACTCAAAACCAAAGTGTGTTTCTTTTGTGATTTTTTTCTCTTTTTTTGGCTGTAATAAATAACCCTATACAATGTTTTGACAGTGTGGCGGTGATAATTCGTGACAAGGAGGTCAACATATCGGTTGGAGACATTAATTTTGTGATTTTGAGCCATGAAACTTCTGGAAGAAAATTCTTGTGGCCTGTGCTAAAACAGATGCCAGCAGACGACACGGCTGAGGGAGTTTTAGGTAAGATAAGAGATCCTTTATTTTTTTCATTGCATCACACATTACACACAGTAAGAGCACACAAAAACAAGATAGGTAGATCTATCTAAATACTTTTTAGCTTCAACATCTTTAAATGTTGACAGTCTTTGATCATCTATAGATAAATCATCAACCCATGTTTTTGTTCATTTATGCCCCAATGTTGTTCTAGTTTACAACAACGCACATTATGAAGGAGGAGTGACAATGGGATCAACGTCAACAGTCAAAGTAAAAGGAAAAAATATCATCGTCAGCAGGTAAGACAATATATGTGCGAAAAACAAGAAAAAGGCAATTTCATGTGAGAAAAATACGCATTGACTTGCAACTTCTACACCTTCTATGCAGCAATATAACAAGGGGTCTGATGAAGAAAACGTTTACTTAACTAATACAAAAATAACACATGTTTCAAAACATGTATAAAGAGGTTTTGGCTCAAGTAAAGGGAGAATGAGAGAATTTAAATCTATTCATGTATTTAGATTTGTCATCAACTAGAACTTTATATTTTAATGGAAAATTGCATCATAATTTTAACTTAAGTTATTCATTTGAGTAAAACAACTTTTTTTCTCCACTGTGCCAAGAAAATACATAATCAAGATCCTCATTGCATCCTGTCCAATTGCCTTTAGATTAGATTTAGTTAAACCTTGGGCCCTTTTTAAATCTGAACACCTGCTGTGCTGCAGGTCCAGAGCTGAGGACTACAGAGCGGCCACGCCCACAGCAGAGGACTGCTGGCTCCTGTCGGCAGAGGACGCCTTCCAGAAACCAGCCTCGGAGTTCTTCAATTGATGTTTAAAGAACACTGACTGTAATAAATCTCACATTTCAAGTGACACTTTTATATGCGTGCTTTCTTAGTGACATTTGACTTCCAAGTGTCAACAGGGTTTCTGGGTAGTGTACGCTCAGAACAGAATCAGGTTTATAATCTGTCCGCACTAACACAATAATGGTGAGCTTTATATAGTATGAGTTTGGTATGTGCATGAATGATGGGAGATGGTCAGAAGGGTCAACGGCACATACTGGTTGCCTTGCTTCTGTCAGTCTGCCCCAGGGCAGCCGTGGCTACAGTAGTAGTTCATCACCACCGTGTATGGCGTGAATTAATAGTGTTATGTGAAGCGTCTTTGAGTGTCCTAAAACAATACTATTATAAAGCTATGCATTATCATTTGCACGTTATTAAATTGCATTATCAGTTGCAAGTTAATAATAATAACAATACTCAAAAATAATTTACGCTTACCTCCGGTTGGAAACACTGAACTAGACAATTATGTCAAGGAAATCAAACCATCCTTAACGCTCACATGTCTTTAACTGACACATCTTCATTCCTGAAATCCTGTTCTTGGGGATTTATCTCAAAGTTCAAATGAACCTGAAATACATGCTTCAGGGTTGGATGGCGCCAACAATGCACTGTCTTGTACTCAAAACACATTACAGTCATTTGTAAGGACACAAATGTAAATCACTTGTTCTCAGCATATTTGATGCAGAACTGTTGGATTCCTCAATAAAAACACAGACCCATTAGAATAAGAATTATGTTTATTCTAGCACATAGATAAAGCACATCTATGTGCTATGTGCATAAGATAAAGCACATCTTAATCTTAATCTTAATCTTAATTCCCATAGAAAGTAACAGAAAGTCACAAACTAGGAATTGTCATTGGTATATTTGGTATATATATTAGTGATACAAAAAAAAATAGATATAAAAGCACGCATACAAAATCTTAATACAATTCTCCTATTATAAAACACATACATGTCCAGAGATATGATATCATAAGGTGGAAGAAGTAAAATGACACAGAAGTGTTCTGGTCCAGATGGTCGTAGCCTCCCGCCTGAGGGGAGTCACTGGAATAGTCCATGTGCAGGTGAGACGGGTCGGCCGGGTCACGTTAGAGCCGAACCCCAGACCTTAGTCCAAATAAGAAAGTGACGCAAAATCTATAAAAATGCTCACAAACTGTAGATGTCTGTAGATCTGCAAAGCCTATAGAGCCCCCCAAAATAAGCAGAGGGGGTTCCTCAAAGTAGTGAATAAGGAAGTGAATAATAATTACAACATGAATCATTTTGCTTTCACTTGAGTTGGTCATTCGCAGAAACGTCAAATAACATTTATTTATGTTTGTGGTCATGAACAAATGGGGTATAAAAAAGGGGTCAAATCACTGTATGTAACAAACAACACTGCATTAAACAATAACTGATATTTTCATTTATAATGTGCCTATAAACAAAGTGGTTAAGGAAAAATGGAAGCAAAACAACAGTGATGATGATTGTGATTCATACACAATCACGGTAAATGTATTTTTTGTGGTGTTGTATAACTGCTCGTCAGTGTTTTCATTTCACTTTGATAAGATACAATCAATTCTGGCCAGAAGATTACAACATAGTGGTCCAACCAGATAAACAGCTGCAACTATACTTCTTTCAGTGGAAATGAGCCAAATGCATAACAATAGTTCTGACTACTGTGGAATGGATGCAAAGTATTTAAACCACACATGTATCCAAACTGTTCACTAAGAGGACCATCTAGGTGGCCAGCCAAACAGCACGCCTACACTGCTTCATATTTGACGGGGCTTAAGTTGGCTGAATGACAAATTTTTGCTTTGTCACCAGGTACTGTTCATCAGAGGCATACATCATTTTGTGCCATGATTACAAACAAGTGTTGGTAAAGTGACAAGTCAAACTAAGTCAACAACTGAAATCATGTGAGCTATAGCAAGCCTACATTAACAGAGCTGAAGTTGGCTGGATGACACTATGAGCCTGTGCTAGTGATCTCACTGGCTACTTCAGGTCAGCAAGGCAAAGGGCTTCTGAAGAATAAGGTGTGTTCAGGTATCATTTGAACAGGTATTTTTTTCTAAACAAGTCTGTAATCTTTGCTTCGTCTAAAACAAGCACTGAACTGAATCTGAACTTTACAAATCTAATGAATAACTGCAACATCACTGAAATCAGAATTCACCTCGAAGAGCTCGTTCACACTTGTTGGTCTGGGTCACATTAACTGTTTGTTTGTTTGTTTGTTATTGGACCAAGTCTGGATTAAGAGTGTTGTTTGTGTATATTTACATTGGTGTGTTAATGTTAGATGACTGTTGTAAGCGGTTTTCTGTTTATTTCATTCATTCTGTGTAATGTGTTGCACTGTAAGGAAAAGGCACACCCAGGGACGGGAGCAGAAACTTAGCATTAGCTCCACGCTGTTGTCATGTTTCCACTGAACTAGACCAACAGGTGTGAACTTGGCCACTTGAGTCACTTTTGTTTTGAAAGGCAGTGAGAGCGGCACATTACAGGCCCGTACAGAAGAATGAACAGGACGCGGAGGGGTGGGGCATTTCAAGAGGGAGAACTGTAACGTTGAATGTGGAGCAACTTATATTTGAGTCACCCGGGGCATGGTTCACTCTGAATGAGCTTTCACCGAGATTACTGGAGACATGACTGTTCTGAGACATGAAAAAGGTAAGACTTTTGAAGCGCAAAACCCTTGTTAGAGTGACGAAGTTGTCATGTTGCTATATAGTCACAGGGATTTCCTTTTGAAATGATTTACTATGTTTGATTCTCTAAGTGGAATAGTACGATTATGATTTTGTTGTCGTTTCTCTTAATATACAGTACATATTTCAGTGTTCATTTTGATTCACTGAATGACATGTTTCGACCAATCTATTTTAATATAGTAAGGTATTAGTGGAGAGGGTCAATTATTTTAACACGCTATTGCATAAATAATGTGATTGTTAAATATTGGTTCTCTCTCCTAGGTGACAAACCCCCCCTGGCTGTAATGCGGTTAATGAACAACTTTATGAGACCACACGCATACACCAGAGGACCTGTTTATCAAGTCTACGGAAGACAACATATTTGGAGAGTGATGCGGTGAACTCGAAGCCTACTCTGAGGGCAGAATGTTTCAACCTGGATGGATCCTTTATGTTCTTTTACTGACTCCTCCTTTGACGCTCTGCATTTTGGACATTTCCAGAAACGACAGAGCAGTTACATGCTCTCAGGTATCAGTGATCATGATTTATAATGCAGTCATATAACGTAAAAGGGCAGGGTCCATGCCATACAACCACAATGGTTCGAGTAGTGAGAGAAGTAATACCTTTTGCTAATTGAGTAAATGCCTTAAAAAAGATAAAGCATTATGTTGTCTGTATGAGAAAAGTTTAAAAAGCAATCATAGGTCCTCAAACTGTGCGCATCGAGTCCCACCTAAGAAACGTCTATGTTTGGCCTGGGTCTAAATATGGACAACGCCAGGTCTTAAAGATGCAATCAATATTTTGTCCAAACAAAATTTCCAAAATACTGTGGGGAAACGTTCCTAAACCCTAAATGTATTCAAGTTATCATGGTTAAAGCATGATACAGCAGAATTTATTTTAAAGGTTATTGTCTAGGTATATAAATAAAGATTACTTACTTACTTACTTACTTACTTAGTTTTATCTTTTAAAATAATAATGTACTGTACTACTCAGGATGATCAAAATGTAAGGAGGAAAAGGATTCCATATATTTAAGGGTACACATTATGAACGGTCACATGACTGTTGGAATTGAATGCCCCCTTCCACCCCAAACTAGCTCTACATGGAACCTTGGAACCTTCAATAGATAATAAGTTAAATGCCAGACTGTGGAAGGTCTTTGAAAACATCAACATTTCTATGTCAGAAATCTCTCACCAGGAAAAAAAAACATCAGCTATGTGGAGATGCAAGTCACATGTTTAAATTCGTGCAACAAAATCATTATTGAAAACTGTACAGTATGTTAGTCTCGCTTCTGTCAGTGTGCCCGGGGCAGCTGTGGCTACATAAGTAGTTTATTACCACCGTGTATGGAGTGAAAGACAAGTGATACATATTTGTGTGTTCAGAAAACGCAAGATTATGATTAATCCTCATATTTATACCATAACCCTTCCATTATGTCTTCAGAAAGTGAGTTATTCTACCCGACAAGAGTCAAAGAAATGCATTTTTAGAAAATAGTCTTTCTTAACCTTGTGGCATGTATAAGGTGTTGGTGGTTGTGTTTAGGATCTCGTGGACTGCACTTTGACAAATGGGACTTTTTTGGATTCAAACTCGGTGGACGTCACTGACCTGAGTGCCCGTGTGAAGATGTGCTGCGAAGGAGACACATGTGCTTACTGTCTGCAGCTCGATCTTCAAGTCAGAGTGAATAAAGTCAGTGACGAAGAGGGCAGCTCTGGTCTGAAGCAGGACGACTCTGACGAAACCAAAGACAATGAAGGTATTTCATATTCAGAAATATACACTTCCACAATTAGTGATACACTGTTCCAAGGTTACTATATTCATCACATCAATCACTAACTTTGAAAAAGTTACTGATTGATTTTTATTATTGTGAAATACAGAAAAGGAATTGATTGAACCCAGAACCTTATTGCTGCAGCGCACAAGTGCTGACAGAGTTTCACAGATTCATAGGGTTCTTTTACTAGATCAAGCCAAAATACATGTAGGTCTCCCTGTTCCCCCTTCTGCTCCCAGATCACTGAAGCGTTTTCTACCTGGAAAGCCAGGGAGTTCTACTTTTTTCCAGCTAGTGTCAATAACTGTAATCCACAAGAAAGCTAGCCATTCTCTTTGCCATTACATTTAAGAAAACTTTGCATTCCACATTTAGCACTGCTTTGATTCTGAACTGGCTGATGGATTTGGATTAGGTTGAAAACAAAAAATCCAACATTTCGTATTCTTATTAACACCTCTGAGCTTGTTTAGCCTTGGCGGCTCTAGGCCAAATGGGACGATTAGAGCTGATGGACTGGGAACCAGGGGTGTATCACATCTGAGTATGCTGTTTGAATGTGCTGTTCCTAATCCTCTATAAAAAATATTCAGATAACCGCTTTGCCTCTCATCAAGTAGCTGATGTGCAAACATGAACGAGTTCCACAGAAAACCCTTGTTCTCTTTCTGCTTAGCCTTAGCCTTAGAAGACCTCTGATAGATGTGACCCTCTCCGATCCATAACTGCATTTTTAGAGAGTTTGATCAGAATCCTTTACCATTCCTTAAGTTGCTGTGTGGTCTGTCTAGCTTGGCTCATCTTTCACCTCGTCTCTCAGAGAGCCTTGTTTTTTTTGTAGTAAATGAGCTTCATTGAAACATGTGAGTAGGGTGAGCTTATATACGTTTGTTAAGAATAAGAATATCATTATGAATGGTATGGGAAAAGGGGCCTAATTAGCCAATAATGCATCATTATGAGCTATGTGAAATCATTTGTTCTAATATGTTCACAACTATCTCTGTGTTTTCAGATGAAATGTGTTCTGTGACAGTGTGTTACAAAACAGAAGTAACAATGCAATGCAAAAAGGTGCAGTTTTTTGTAAACCAAAGCAAGTCTTTTCAGCAGAGCACTGCACAGGTATGTTCATCACATGTGTTTACGGATCGTATAGAACTTTGTGGCAGAAGTGGAAAAATTACAAGAGAGCAGACCATTTTAATGATCTCAGTGACTGGCTTTGACTGAGGCCGGGACTAAAGGACAGAATTTAACTCTTTTACAATATTTAGGCTCATGTGTCTTGACTTGTTTTGAATGAGTCATTTAATGAAAATGCATTATTTTTAATACTCATAAGTGAATCCATTACCCCATGTTATAGGGAGTCATGCTTATTTCTGAAGTTAGTATATGTAATTGGAAATATTGCTCTTCACAGATTTCTATGACAGTCTTCAATGCTGCATTTGCCGATGAAAACATTCTTTTGATTGAGTCACCTGAAGCGCCAAACATACGCAGTATAATTCATGTTCCTTTGCTTGAACAAGGTAATAGTCAATTGTCACTTTTGTCATGCAAAAAATATGTTCATATGAATGTTTTAATTTCCGTTCAGTGTGTAGATCACACATAAGCCACTATGTAAAGAGGTGCAAAGGTAAGTCACCTGTTCCCATGGTAAAAGATATGTATATATATATATATATATAAATTTTTGATTTTTCACATTTC
>JAPMNZ010954025.1:0-15358 GCA_029875035.1 Pomatoschistus microps | reverse complement strand
GGTTTACAATTTCCACTTTACCTTTTTGAAAATCCAGACATATTCTAACGCCGGTTATTGAGCAAAACCTTTCCAATGCCAACAACAAAACAAGTTGAAGATTGAAACGTGCAGAAATACGAAATACAACTTTACGACAAATGTACAATATTGAATTACTATTTAAAGTCATTCTGAAGTCATTATAGTTCTGTCTGAGTTATAAAACGTCTTATTAGCTTTGGTCCAGACATGGTTAAACAACGGAACCTGTTTCAAACAAATCACATTTTGTATTAATCATCTGAGTGAGGGTGGTCCTCTCGTTTCACCTTTCTGACGAACAAAGCTGATCTAAAGATTCCAAAAAACACATGCAAACTTGTGATAGAACAAAACAGTTTTGAGAGCGAGGATCTATAGTTAGATGGATAATACCAAGTCCATGTTATTCTTTGAAAGTTAGGTACCCCAGCTTTAATCCAATATTGACCGTCTATATAAGAAGCTCCCTGAGATCAAATACTGAACATACTATTGTCATTCTGTTTGGATAAATCTACAAACCCCACGTTCTTTCTCGATATTGTCAACATTGCCAGAACTATACAGATGAACTAATGTAACATGTGTCAATAAATCACCATTTCCCCAGCCCATAGCGGAGGCAAACGTGTGCATGTAGCTTATTTGCGGCGTAAGGGAGAGGAGCAGAGACCTTGAGTGAATGGGAGGCGTGGATGCTGCAGCAGTACAGCGTTCAGCGTGAGTCAGAGCGTGTTTTCCTGGGCGCGCTTCGACCCTTTACCTCCCTCTCTTTCCAATTCCACTCTGCCCCTGTCGCTCGGCCTCTCGTAGCACTTAAGCAGCTGCCTCCACTTATGCAGGCCACATTTTCAGACGACAGGGAGAAAGAAAAAAAGAAAAGAAAAAAGCATGAGGGGAAGGAGGTACCCTTTGGGGGGTGGACCAAAAAAAAAAAAAGGTTGAACAAAGATTGTATTATAGCCTGGCCCTCCTCCTGCTTTTTTCAGAGCTGGGATAAAGCAACGTGGCTATACATCGCAGTTGAAAAGGTTAACGACTGGACATGCTGACCCCAATATAGAAGCGTTTTTTTCCTAATGGCCATCACAGCCTGTTTACACTGGACTGGTGATTGATGGCAGCATGCATGGGGCGGGGGTCCTGTCTACAGCGTGTCTTAAAAGAGGAAATCACACGCTTATGTCTGCTATATTTGGTATGATCATGTCTGGCACCCGAGGCTCATTAAGAAACATTTACATTTGAGATATCACAGGTGCAGAAGGAGAACAATGTATGAAATGAGAGTGAAGACAGAGGGAGTGGCTGTATAGGTGGCAGTTATGGTGTGGTCTTTTTGTTGATTGATGTGTACCTGGTTTTATTTTTCAGTTCTGTTTATGTATGTTTTACTTCCTGTCCAGTTCCCCTGTTGATTTTCTGTTTTGGCCCCCGTTTTTCCATGTTCGATATTGGTTTGATTTTCTCCTTGGACTTCCATTTTATTATTAAATCATTGTCTTTTACATTCCTGAATTTTAAGTCCTTCTTTTGTTTTCACCCCAAGACGACGACATCTCCTTTAAGAGAATATGACAAGCTAAAACTAGTCGGAGTGTGCTGGAAACAAAATCCAAAATGATGTCCTTGTTATAGACAAATAATGGTATTTCTAATTGGATACAATTATACAGTTATTTTTAACATATCATTTTGTGTTTTGTAATAGGGCTGAAAACAACCAATCTTCAAGAAATAAACTATAAACGCAGCAGTAGTGTTTGTTAAAGTGGAGCAGAGCACATGATAAGGAGTAAAAGCTTTTATTTTTAATTGAATTGTATTTAATAGAGTGAACAAAGGAATCATGTATGAATGTATGTTTGTGTACGTACATATGTTTGTATAATGTGTAAATACTGTAAATTACAATAATTAATCCTTGTTCACAATCTTGAAATGTATTGTATCAAATCATATCATATTGAAAGAGCCCTGTGTCTTGTATCTATGTGTTATAGCTGAGTGTGTTATGGGAAAGCCACTGTACTGTGTGTGCTCAAAAGCTGTGCAAAGTCCATTGTGATTGTTATTCCCCTTTAGGCAGATACAATTCCACACTTTACAGGCGGATAAAAAAAAACGACATCTCGAATATAATAATATCATCATCAATAAGAGTGCAAACCTATGTGCATGGGATGCAATATGCCAAAGCAATTACTGGTTGTTATGTGTCATCTAAAATTAGACGAGAACAATCTCATTTTCATTGGCAACAAAGATAGCACTTAGCTGCGGCAACGATTCAATAAAGCTCTGATCAGTGTTTTAAAGTTGTAACAAAGAACAGCACCTTGAGAAAATGTGTATATGTTTGGCCTCGGGACTTCGAAAAACAGCCAGTATCCAATTGTCATCAGTGGTTTACAACAAGCACTAGTTGAATACAGTGAGTTTGTATCCTCCACAATAACATCAGCTCTAGACCAGACCTGGGCAAAGTATGGACCGGGGGTCACTTCCGTCCGAATCATAGGTCTATACAGCCCCCATTCCCAGTCACTAACCTCAAACCAGTCTGTTGCTGATTCAAAAGAAGGAGTCAACACTACCATGACAGGTTACACATTCAGCCTGTTTTAATTAATAAACCCACAATGTTATTTGTCATGATTTGCTCTAAACAAAACCCACTGGATACATTTATGTTTGTCAAACATGACCCACACTGCCAATCATAATCATATGTTGCAAAACAGCTAAAATCAAGTTTATTTTTAACTGTGTAATATGAAGTTGAAACAGAATCATAATCTTTGCCATCTCGTGACCTCCAGCTCTGTGCCCGATACCGGAGACTCTCGTTCAATGTGAAACTAATATATGACAGACTCTTTACATGCAAAGTGAGACATCTCAAGCCTTTACTCATATATTCAAAATGCTGCAGCTGCAGAACCAGGAAGTAGGATCTGATAAGTCCAGTCATGGCCTTGCATCAAAGTACATCCTAAACATGTCAGCGCCATATGAACCAGTAGTTTCACTTTGTACGTTAAATTACAAAAATAAACAAATTAAGTAGTAGTATCAGTATATAACTTTCACCGGTTTCATGCCTAGAAAACCACTACTTGATTTAAAATACAATGAGCTTCCTTCAAGATCTGCCATAATGATTAACATTAACAGCATTATTTCTAACTATGAGCATGAGTAAAAGCTATTCAAAGCTGGTACAGTTCTGTATCGTCAAGACAAAGCACAACATAATTATGACCTTTTTTCCTAACTGCATTACTCCAACCATCCCATAGTTTGAACATATGACTATTATTTTGAAGTTAACGTCATTAGTTGAGCTGTAGCATTTCTTCCCCACACACTGTACGCGGCTGTCCATGGTACTTGTGCAGAAGGAAACCGCTGATTCCATTATAGCTGTGTAAAAGCAGGTGTTTAGGGGGAGGAGAGGCTGCAGGAGAGATGGAGGACAAGATGTTTCTCAAACTATTTGTCTCAGCACCACACTAACTCTCCGTGACCTTGGATCAACTGCGCTCACAACAAAAGCAACCAGCTCCAAGTCGGAAAAAGCAAAAAAACCATAAATCGGATTTGTGTTCAATGAATTTGTGTAGGGAGAAAAGATTGCGTTTTTAACAATCTTCATTTGTTTATAAGCCCACAATTAACAAATCAAAAAACTGACTCATGGCTTGCTTTAACATTGAACAAGTGGAGTGAGGCAAGCGGTGTGGAGCAGACTGCAATAACGATGCTCTGAGCCAAAATCCAGCACAAACTGTACCGAAAGACGACTGTACAATGTGTTTGAACAGATGCAGACACGGAGTAAGGGGAAGGCTATTAAGATCACTATAGAAACGGGACGGACGATCCTCTGAAATAGGAATAGACTTTGAAATGGTTCAATTTAAGTGCTTGTTAAAATTGTGTTGCTTACTTCGACCCTTTTATACAGGAGCAGACTGAGACCATTTTAATTGGTAATGGTTTGGTATAGGTAAATTGCTTTGTCCATATTTTATATACTTGTTTGCTTATGGAAGTATAGCCTTTCGTATCAAAGTCACCATTTTGGGCTTTAAATCCATGGTTTGATGGGTGTTTCTCGTTCGGTCTTTGGTCAAAACATTGATTTTACATCTATCCTCAAATGTGGCTTTGTGGGTCAGCGCTCAGTGGTCTGTGGACCCGCGTTGCTTATTAAAACATGATTGCCATGTATTGGTTTCTAAGTTAATTTGGTATAATATTGGGTCATTTTATAAATAATTAGCAAATGCAAAATTGCAACTTTTTCTGTCCATTGATTTGAAGTTGGAGCCTCTTCGTAAAAGCAGGAGCAGAGGTGAGTGTTGGAGAAGGAGAGATCCAGAGGCTGCTCCATATGTTTCTGCTTCATTGCAACAAACTGTAAATATCTCGCTATTTTCACTTTGTTTTTCAGCATTGTTTGAATGACTTCACCATTGTTCATCAGCCGAGCATGAAGGCCAAGGATGAAAATATTTGCTAGCTTTGTCGCGCGGGCTCCTCCTTTATTAATGAAGAATAATGTGCATATACAATGACAGTGTGACTATCTTCGTTCACTTTTCATGTTAAACGATTTGTTTCATGGAAAAACAAAATGCATGTGAACATTTAAGACGAAAAACACTGAATGCCGTGACCAAAGCTCTAAATGCCATGCTACCCAACCTGTGATTGATCGGCCGATAGATCGTGATAACCATATTGCTGCTCCTGGACTACATGGATGAAAAGATTTCAAAAATATCAAATAAACTGGAGCAGTATAGAGATGTGCCAAAGATTTCAACTTCTTTCGACTGAAGTCAAGGACTGGCCTTATCTTAAACAGTATAACTGAATAAGCAGTGTTTGCTCCTCCCTGTACGCAAGTATAACATTTATATAAAACATATCAAATCAGAAATCAAGATAGATCATTGTTAAGAAAATAATGTGTCCCCCCCAGATTGGCCATCCCTATCAATCCCCTTCACGCGAGTGTCTAATGGCGCCCTGTTTTTTTCTCTCATTCCAAGAGTGAAGTTGCTCTAATTGGCAAATCTTGGCTCCTTTTATACATTTTGTTTAGGGCTCCCAGATGGAAGTTTGTGATGTATTAGCCTGATAAAGTTTTGGACACTCACAGAGGCTGCACATGGTTTTATTCATTCACTCTACACGGAGGTGGTAAACATGGTAAACTATTACTGTAGTCACATCTGCCCTGGCACAAACGATGAAAGCAGGCCAGCCAATTTGAGACATTGGTGCTTCTGACCACCACCCATCATTTTAGCAAACCAGAATCATGCTGTGTAAGGCAGGTGAAGTGGCTTGGCCAAAAACACAATGACAGTTTAGCCTGAAGCTCCCACAGGCCTCCCATCACAGTACCGTCCAAGCCTTGTCCTTCTTTGCTTTTGAGATCAGACACAATAGTCTGTACTCAGGGAAGCAACATTTGTCGTCTGACACCATCACATTTTGTCAATGGTGCAGTGGGTTAGGATGATGGGCACCTCAGGTGGGGTTGGCCAGATGTTTTAAAGAGCATCTTTACGGTGGACATATTACAACAAAGGTCTGTTCCCACCTTGTAATCAGTGCTATTGATCGATCCAGTGTGGTCCTGGATTGTAGGTTGAGGTGCATATGCACACGAGTATTAGACGTGCTTATTCACCAGGCCTGTGGGACAAAGCAGGCTTTGACTGAGGTGATTAAAAGGCCTGAGCTATTGAGCTTCTTCAATCAATGCACTCCTGTGCTGCAGGACAGAGCTGAAGGCTGCTTCCTCCTCATGAGCCACACACAGACAACCACCAAGTCTCTTCCACCAGAGCACTTCTGCTGTCCTGATCACACTGCAAAGGGATTACCATTCTCATCATGTGCATTGTCCAATTAATACAATCTAATGGAGAAGAGGGTGTGGGTAAAAGCAGGAGTCTTTCATTTATATGGATAAGGTTAATGAGTTATTTGTATGGTTGATATATTCCAATGGTTTAAAAGGTTAGGCACATCCACACCGTTGCCCTTTGAAGAGATCTTCTCGCTTTCACGCTCCCTCAAGCAGTAGTAATGAGAGGTCACCATGTGCCACGAGGACCCCGGTAACCAGCAGCCACAGCCATGTAACCACAGCACCGTCATATTACATTCTGTTCCTAAATAAAAAGGCCTGGGAGAGGAGCAGGCCATTTTGGCCATTCTCTGAACATGCTTTCTCTCTTTTTCAATATCTGAGAAAGTGGTCTGCTCTCTACCCACTCGAACCAGAACACGCTCCAATCTCTTGTTTTTAGAAAATCCACTTTCCTATTTTCAATAACGGCTCAGCCCTATTTTTGCTTCATAATGGAGCCTCCTGCCCCCTTGCATGTGTAGGTTTTAGTTCAGATGTGCAGGAACAAACAAAAAAACAACTGCCCTATGTCATTTTGCTATTTCTACAAGTTTCATACCTCGAACATACCTTTTCATGTTCAATGGTGGTCTTTGATACTTTGGCATTGAATATGGTAATCTAATTGCCTTTACTTAACCAGGATAGCCATGCTGAAAATCACTTTTGAGTGGAGGATAAACCAGTATGAAAGCAGACTCCTGTATGGGCGGCTAAGTAGGATGAACACTAGTGCAGTATAGTGCAGTATAGTACAGTATAGTGCAAGTTCCCGTGTCCAGAGGCCACAGAGCGAACAGGGGCAGTGGGCTCTGCTTAAGACGGAGTATTGGACAAACACAAACAAACGAGGCAGCAGCCACTGTGACTCAGTGCTCTAATGAACCAGCGTATTGACTTGCTGGCTTTCTCTTTCTCTCACACACATTTCTGCCTCTCTCTCTTTCTGTCTGCTGCATTTGTATGGATCCCAGCTGCTACTCAGAATACCAATTACGACGGGCCCAGGAGAGGAGGAACAGAGGAGGAGGAAGAAGAAGAAGAGAGAGCTGCAGAGGAAGAGGCTGTTGTCAGTCCAGAGCTGGTCCTCACTTGGTGGCCACAGCAGCAGCAGCAGCAGCAGAACAGACCTGAGGGGAGCATGAGGGGGAGAGGGGGCAAATCAAACAGTAACATCCTGATGCCGCTGTGACACTCCTGCCGCTGACGCAGGAGGAAATATCAAAGAAGACCTTTGTGTTAGGCCTCAAATAGGAGCAGCCTGAGCAAAAGGAGGCTCCACAGAATCAAGTGTCTGACAAGTCTATCCAAACAGCACTTTGGTGCTATTCTGATGGAATATTCATTAATGCTTGGATGAGGCATACGCATACTGAAAGATAAGAAATTATACATACAACCACGATGAACAAGAAGTAACATGTAGCCTCATGTTAAATCATTCTGATTGTTCAAAGTATTGAGCGATTTAAGATTCATCATTAACTGGAGACTCCAGCATAAGTGCTGTTGGGTGTGATTTTAATCTTTTAGTCTTTTATATATTTAACTTGGATGAAACCTACGCAGTTTCGAACCCAGGACTTTCTTGCTGAGAAGTGAGAGTGCGATCCACTCAGCCACTGTGTCAATCAACAGTAATGCATTTTTTTGTTTTTTGTTGCAAGCCATTACTTTTTACGGATCTGTATTGTATTGTTTAGAAATATTATGAACCAGCTCTGATATAAATGGCTCTAATTTGGATATATACTCCATTGATGTGCCCTTTTACAGATTTTCCTTTGACGAGAGTCTATGGAGAGCTGAACTGGAAGCTCGAGTGGAGAAGTGATCAAACGCTGCATTTGTTTTGCACAAAGTGTCTTTTTGGACCGAGCAGAGTTTCAGGTTTCCCCTCTTACTCTTTTCTCATGCTCCTTTCTTTTCTACCGACACAACAATACTCATGACAACCATAATGAGCATGCTCACATTCTGCACGATACCACTAATTTGAGAAATTTCCAGCACAAAGACATAATTAGACAAACTAATTAGACGAAGACTTTGCAGCACAGAGATCCTCCGCAGTTCAACTCACCCGCCTACCTGCCCATGACTAAAATAGGAAGCCGTCTATGATGATTTCCTTCAGTTTGTGTTGTTGGTGAGATGTTTGTGAGACTGTGGTATACTGCAAACCCCCCAGACTCTACCCATGAGCGTATTCATTGTAGTTTTGGTGTCACAAAGGCGAACAGATCCGAGCCAGCTACAGATTGCTTCCTATTTATATCTCAATGGAGAAACAATGTCTGGAAACGGAAAAGAAAGAGGATGCCAAGAAACAATCCACCATTAAACGTATACACATCACGCTGATATAATAAATTACACACTATTCCAGCAGCAAAAACACCACAAGACAGCAGTAGCGGATTCAAAACACAGTGCTCACAAAATCTAAAATATTTGATCGTACCAGTTTACGATCTCGGCAAGCCAGTGTCGAGTTCCACACTATGTGTCCAAACATCAGGACCAAAAAGTGCAAGGCAGCATTTATGTATATCCTCTTCTTCCACATCAATGGAGAACTATTCCAACTAAGGATGCTTTGAAATCATTTCTTAAAACATTTCATTTATGAACCTATTGACTTGTGACTTTTTGTTTTTGTGAATATATATATGTATATATTTGTATTATATTTATAACTACTACAACAAACTATACTATCCAAACAAAAACTTGAATCCAATAGAAATGAATTGAATTAATGCCTTCAATCTATAGTTTTACTTCTCAAAATGTTGTATTGTTTTCCCAGTGTTCTTTCGCCGTTGGTTACGCACCCTGGGCTGTTTCTGCATGAATAGTGCTGTATAAATATATTTGTCGAGCCTTGCCTTGCTTCAAAATACAGCTGCAGCCGTAGTGGATAGGTGACTGGTGTGCGCTGTAGGTGAAGTGTGAGGTTCCTAATGAAGAATATGAGAGAGTACTTAGGCTTGGAGAGGTGGAGAGGAAGGCAGAGAGGTAATTGATTTTCAAAGTGATGAGAAAACCCACAAGTCTCTGGAGAAAAGCTACCACGGAGGAGCTAGTGGCCCAAGTCTCCCTCACAATGCAATTAATATGTGCTCTGATTTAAATACAGCTCACAAGAGAAATGTACATGAATATTTTCAACATCTTTTCTAATTTTGTATTATTATTATTACTAATTATTGTTGATACCATGGACTTCATGTGTTTCTGTTGTTATAAAAAATGGTTTAACTCAACATACCATAAAACTTTGCAATAAAAAGCCTAAACACATAATAATAATGGTAGCATTTCCAATAGGCTGTAAAGATGTAGATTCAAAAAACAGACAGTTGATTTTGCCATTTGCCAAGAAATGAGCATCGATAACATGTTTTATTCCGTGGTGTCAGTTATGCTCTGCACAGGGAAAATAAGTCAAAAATTCTCAAATTTGGCAAAAATGTATCTTAATTCGAGCACATTTTGACTGCCCTAAAAGAAAGATTTGGCAATGGGACAGGCAAAATTATCTTGTTTTTACAAAGCAGAAAGAATGAGACAATAAAGCAACAGTTCCTGAAATAAGACTAAATGTTTTTCCCATTGGCATATCCTGCACTCAGAACGCAATTGATTCAAGCAATTATTACCTCATATTCTTTTTTGCAGTGTGTTATTTGCAACATTTGTAGAACTTTTTACCATTTAAATCCTGTCAAACTGCAAATAGCTCTGGGAATGTTGCAAATGTCTCATCACTCTGAAACTGAAGAGGAATTTTCTATTGTACGCATCCGTAACAGGATGTTCGTGTCTCCAGGTCTTTTTAACCCCAGGCATTCAGGTGCCCTTCTTTGAACTCAGATACATAATGGAAACGTTTGAGTGATTACATTAAAACATATGCTGTTTAAGAAAGTCAGAGAATCATAAAGGACAAGTTGTCGACAAGGCCCCCATATGTGCTATTTTGGATGAAGCAAACAGGACAAAACAATTCAAAAAACAATTACTAGTAAATTAATGACATGTTTCGATCTTACACACCTTTCTCTTCAAGCTTGGATACCTAACTTTGTAAGGTTTGCAACTATGTGATAGAATCAATGTAACTAGTTTCTCACTCTCAAAACTGTTTGGTTCTATCAATAGAACCAAACCTTGGCTGCTGCTGAAGGTTCCTCGGCACAAGTGAGATGTTTGCTTACTGTGGTGTCCGCTCTTGTTCTGCATCTCTTCGTAATGTTCAGTTCAGATTCATGTGTTGTCTGAGGAACTCTAAAAATGCAACTGTTAAGACTCTGGTCAGCCCCGAGTTCTGCTCACTGCCGTTCACCTTCAAATTATGGACTTACTGGAGGTCATGCCTTTATACTTTAATGTTTTCTCTTTTGCTTTATTTTCCTGCATATATATATATTTTTGTTTCAATATGCAATATACTGTGTGTGTTGGATGTTTTCTTTTAACTATGGACTGTGTTGTATTGTGTCCTTAATAAAGATTAATAATAATAATAATAATAATAGTTATCACATACATGTATTTCTGTCACATCTTTAGATCAGGTACCAGCCCTCATTCAGCCAACCCGCTCTCAATATGGAAAAAAGGACATATTCTAATAAGATTTTACACAGGAAAAAAAAATGTCAGGCACTAGAGCTTTAATATCCTGATATTAACTCTCAAAAATCACCCATTCATGTTACTGTCTTAAGATATTTGAACATCTGAAACTCAATTGCATCCATACACACCACTAAACTCAAAAAACTAAACTAGCTGCAATCTCTCCTCCTTGCGCTCAAACACCACAATTATTCATCCAAAGATGCAGATTGACTCATGAATACACAAAAACCAACTTAATGCCCACATAAAGCTCAGGGGTCCAAATAAGCAGGAGCTCCCGCTGACACGCACACTCTCTTGGCAAGCTGTCGCTGCATTCTCAACACAGTCTCAACAGTTGTAGGCAGATTTGTGAGAAAAGGGTACAAGCGTCACACGATGCTATTGTTACGACTATTGTTCCTTGTAGGTCAGAAATACGACTAACCACTTGGACGTCGATGGCCTTTGCTGCGGGATTAATTAGACTTGACGATATCACGACATTTGACAGAACTTTTATTTCTGATGTAAGTGGAAAAGTTCATCTTTATTTAAATAACTGACTTCATATCCTTTTTTGTTGTTTATTGGCTGCAGTGGTATGTTCGAATACTGTCAACCTTAGCCAATAAAAACACATGTGACTGTATCCACTGTAATGAATAATAACATTAAATAATATATATGGTAATGGAAAAATGCACATCAGAAAGCAGCTATTGTATCTATATGGGGCCCCTAGAGTCCCCACAAGTGACTACAGATGAGCGCCTCCCAGAGTAATAAATACATATAATAAGTGCATGCACACACACACACACACAAACACATACACACACGTACACACATGCACACACACGCGCGCACACACACACACACACACACACACACTAAACAAACAGGTCCACTGCAGTAGCATACATCTTTGATAGTGAGCATAAAACTATTGGCTCATATGGCCCTAAACGTGTGCAGGCAGCTTCCCACCAGAGCCCGTCTGACACAGACCCTCCTCGCCACTGAATCACCTGCATGTATAAAGAAGGCAGGAGTCCAAACAGTGCAGAGACTAGTAAAGCCAGGGTATTTTAATATGCCAACAAGAAAAATGGGAGGAGAAGTAATAGTTAGGAGGTAGAGGAAATTAAAAATTCTTAATTTCTTGGCTTTGACAGAATAAGGCAAAACAAAGGGTTCTTATGATGGGGCTTGCGGTGGCTAAAAAGATGCTGGCTCCATCCACGTGGATCAACATCAGTGACAATGTCAGGTTATTTTTTGAGATTTTCATTTTCATTTCTGTACAAAATGTTTTTAAATTGATTCCTTGACCTGAAGAAAAGGTTAGAAAGTAAATATTGATGTGTGTTTATGAAGTTAGCTCTGTCTAGTTAGCTCTGTCTCTTTAGTAAAAATAGGAGAATGAAAGAGCAGTAGCAGTCATCAGCACACCGTAAAAACACAAACTACCATTCTGTTATTCTATTCTACTATAAGTGGTTATAATACCCAAAATATTGTTCAATGATCTAACAATTTATTTGCTGTGGGACTGATATCTAATTGGTTATGATGATCACAGGAGACCATAGACCCAAGATCGGTCCCAACATCATAGAAAACTAGTTACATCTAACTCTGTAGTGCAGCGGGAGAGGTGTGGAAGATACTAATACTAAAAAGTATTGTTTATTCAGTTTTGTTCTTTTTCCCCAGCACATTGTGGCTTCTGGAGAGTCCTTCGTATAATTGGCCACTGTTGAATGAGTATAGTTTTGCTTTGAGGGGAGAACGCGTGTTTAGAATAAAGTTTATGAGAGCGATGATTCCGCTCTCAGAGACATGCTTGGCGCTCTGTGTGACGAAGCGATGATGTCGCTCGTGTGCGGTCTGGGGCTGCGGTGCACGTCCTGGCTGAGTGATGACATAAGGAAATGAGCTACAAGAGACGAGAGATAGTCCTGTGAAAAATCTCTGTTTGGGAACCTCATATGAAAGAGTGCTGAATCTGGCAACTCAACAAATGCAGGGCTTTTTACAAGTGACTTACAACAATAACATTACAACGATTGATCTGTGTGAGGATCAGACGTATGTTCACTTCAATAAACATCAGTATCAAAAAACAGCCAAAACTACTTCTTCACTAGAAATGACAATTCAGAAAGCAATTAAATTCTGTCAATCATCAGGCTCGGCCTGGCTGTTGGCGAACACAGAACACATTGAAACAAAAGAAATTTGTACAAAGACGATTAGCTAAAACCAAAGCAAACATAACTATTCATTGACAGATCAAATGTGAAAAAGTCTCAGGAAAAAAAAGGTTCTTGGAAGCTAGGGTTCTCAAAAGTATTGAAATCAAACACTAATCGACAACAAGATACTAATTTGAGCAGGTATAGAAACTAAATTTAAACACATAACCTGCCCCCCTTAACACTTTTTTAATTAGTGCATTTATCAATAATCAAAGTAATAATAGTTATTTTTAGAATATTGTATGTGTTATTGAAACATAGTAACCGATTAATCAATTTTTGAACCAGACCTGAACAAAAACATGCTAAGAACAGGTATTTTAACTCCGACATAGTTATAATTGTTTTAAAACTAATCAAACAGCCATTTATGTTGCCTCTAGTCTCTATGAAGTTCAGGCAGTTAACTTTTTAAACAAAACTCATGTAAATACAAAAATAGAAGAAAAAAAACACAGAACAACGTTTGAAAAGGGGCTGGATGAAGCACACTCTTATTTAGTTCAATTCATTCAAACAAGTCTATTCATCCGTGAGAAACTACATTTGCAGACAGAGTGCCAGCGCCAGTTGGGAATCCATAAAAACATGTGTTTTTTCTCCAATCCGTCACCCTCATACAATGCAATACAAAGCACATGAACACAAGACACAGGCAAAAACCGTCTCTGACCCTACACCTCCCATCAAGCCGCCTCTACTGGCCCAAAACGGATGCTACACCACGCCCCTGTATCACGGCGCGAACAGGCCCCAGAAGCCTCTCGCGGAGTCGACTGCATGTGAAATGAAGAGTCCTAATTATTATTTCCATTGTGCCCCACTCCAGTGACAAGGACCACTGGCTGTGAATGATTATAATTATGAGCCGTAGTAGAATGGCAGTCATGCTGTTGTGTCATCAGCAACATCATCGAACAGATCAGGGTCAAAACCAACTCCAAAAGCTCCGTATGCAGTCCTGTACAGATCACCCGTGTTACCCTGTGTACCCCTCGCCAGCGAAGACAGGGCAAAAGTACCCTATTTTTGTTTAATGGATTTAAACCATCAGAGGCCATATAACAAAACTACTTTCATCATAGTGTTTTCTTGTATTACCTAAAATGTATTTCAGCTCATCTTTTGCATCTGGTTATTTTCATTGTATTTATTAGTATTATTGTATATGCTTTAGGTAATGAAACGACGGATCGCGGATACAAGCGGTCCACATGAGTTTACCCCCCAAAGACTAGCTGGGTGCTCCCTTAGAGATGGACGCGTCTCTCTGGAAGTGTTTCAGAAATGCTTGGTCGCGAGGAGACCAGGGGAAGACCCAGACAAGATTTGAGCGACTATGTCTCTCAGCTGGCCTGGGCACGCCTCAGGATTACCCTGGATAAGCTGTAGGAAGTGTGTGTGGGGAGGGAAGTCTGGGCGTCCCTTCTCAAACTGCTGACCCGGCAACGGCTGAAGCGGTTGATAATGGATGTTTTTTCATTCCATAGACACTGACCTTATGTTTTGACCTAATGATTGTTTTTAGTTAGCTTGAGTTTCTGCATTAAAATTATGTGTAACATGTCATGGCAGCTCATATGCACCTCTCAAAACAATATTCAAAACCAATTGAAGTAATAACCTTGCGTACCCCGGGTTGGGAAACACTGTGCTGAGGTATTCAAAAGCATTATTCATGTCACCTGCGCCTCCGTGTTGGATGTTGCCGCCGGCGAGATATTGTAAATGGAAGTGAAGACTGCACATGCCACGGAGGCCATCGCAGCTGCTCGACAGGCGGCAATCCTCCCTCTATGGCAGCTTTAGAATGTGATAAAACAACTATTAAATTCAATTATGGCTAATGTTTGATTAGGGGACAAACAGGACTGCATCTGCAAACAGCCGCACAATAACATTCAGGCAAATCACGACTAATGTTAACACAAACATTGTCAGATTACGCATTTTAATCACTTGACTTGTTCACTCTGAAAAGATGAACATGCAAGGACGTCTTCGCCTGTTGTATTTCTGCACATAAATTCACAACATTGTTTGGAATAGCAAAGATGGCTGTGTTGAATGGATGGTAATTATGTACTGCAGCAAATAAAGCGTGGTTCTATTCCAAGACACTGGTGGCTTGTTAAGTGGTGCACAAACAAAACAGCGTTTAGAAAATGAAAGGTGCAGCTTTTCTCCCATTACCAGCAGCAGTGTCCATCTGGGAGACGTGTGTGTTACTCTGGCCAACATCCCCCAGCCCTGACAAGAGCACGAGCATAACCGTCCTTCAATGCATCATTAAAGGTGCATGGCATTAGCGAAAAAACCTAGTGGAATGTGTAGGATTACCAAGAGAATGTGGTTTTAATACAGTGTTTTGCATTTAAATGAATAAATAAATGAAAGCTCCAATAAAAAAGAAATGTGTACTTACTAACCTCACATAATTTTAAATGACAACTATAGGGAAATTTTGTATAGACCCAACGCCACAGTAAACTCGATGTGGGCTGTT
>JAPMNZ010954013.1:0-11032 GCA_029875035.1 Pomatoschistus microps | reverse complement strand
TGTAAATTTCTCCTTGTGAGATAAATAAAGCACATCTTAATCTTAAATCATATATGACACAATAGAACACACAATAATATAATGTACATTCTAAACTTAATTTCAATATGGTAATAAGAAAAACACTCGTAGAGCGCAGACCTCGATCAAGAGGCAAAGGTCCATCTCTTAAAATCATTCCTGGATCCAGATTAATCATTAGTTCAAGTTACATTTCTGAGACAAATAAATCCTGGCATTTAATAAAAACACAATAACGGTCATCTTTAAGTCTAAGAAGTATTTCATATAATGTGTGTCTTATCATTTCAGAGAAGACACACTCCAATTGTGTCTTATCCATGTGTGAATACGTATCAGCACCAGTATTGATTGTTTTGGAGACCCTCTGCAGAAGGAAAGTGAGTACCATAGTATGCACACACCATGGCGCTGTCCTTGGTCCTGATTCATTAAATAACAACATCACTTGGCTAAAGCAGTGCCATAACATGTGTGTTTATTCAAACATTGTTCCTCTTCCTGAGAAGACATTATAGACAGCTGAAGTATCCAATCAGGGACAGACGGGGTCCATCCAAACAGATATATAATGTTAGAAAAAGCCATTTTCTATATCAACTGCTCTTGCAAGGCTTCATATACTTTGGCTCAGCCTCAGAGTGCGACAGCCTTGAATACTGTCACAGATCATCAAATATGAGCATCTGCATTTGCAAGGCATCCAAACCCACTCCAAGTCCCTGCAGAACATCTCTATTGTGATGACTCATCTCCCAATAGTAGAATCAAGCTATTACATATTGTCTTTGTACAGTAAGGTTCAAAATACAATTAATCCATTACTGAATGAGAACCATTTCAATAATCGATTATTTGTGATTCATTGATTCACTTGTTACAGCCTTGTCAAAGTTAACTTGAAATAAACCATCAGATCGAAGGCCTACACAGGAATCACATCTTGACAATACCTTTGTGGCCAACACCAGTGTCTACCAGACTCTTTCAATAACCTGTGTTTCTCTTTGTCATTTTCTGCTCAAACTGAAGAAAACCTGAGAGACAGCACCTCAGCCCTTTTCCACCCCTTCCATCTATCCATCACTTAACGGAGGACAAACCCTGACACTTCTGCCAAAACAGCAATCAGCAGATTGCTTGCCGCTCTGCTCGTCCAAGACAGAGTGCTACTGTAGCCGATAAGCAAAGTGATGGACACTCCCTCAATTACAGCGGCGAGAAAGAGAAAGAGAGGGAGGGGGGAAAACGATCCACACGCCGTTTTCTCACGTCTCATCTTCTTCAGCCAAAGCATTCCTCTACTCAACTTTTGTCCAGTTGTGTTTGTGGGGAACAAGGTGATGTGGAGTGGACTGGGTGTGCGGAGAGCCGGTCAGAAGGAGCCACCGCCAGGATCGATGCTTACATCATTAGCGCCGCCCTCGTCACGACTCCGACATGGGCCCAGATAGCAGCCACTTATACAGATGACCGATTGTCACGGGAGCCCGGAGGAGCAGATAAAAGCCACAAGAGCGAGCGATCCATGTGAACAAGCTGCGTGATCAATATGCCGGTCTGATCATAAAACAGGCTCCGGGGAGAAGAGCGGCTAATGGGATTAACCAGGGGACATGTAGATTACAGGGAATATGGGAAGAGGAGCTAAAATGGGATTTGTGTACGGCCTAAACAGATCAGCGACAGAATGGAAAGAGTTCTAAATCTGAAGATGAGTCGGCAGAAACATGCATCATTTGCTCTAAAACAAGTTCAATCAGGGGAAAAACTACTTCATACTATAATACTTGTGCTTCTTTCAGGCTTTTTTTATATTTTTCAAATCATAAGAAAAAGAAGAAAAGTAAAATAAAACAATCAGTATTATTAAATTAAAAAAACAAGATTGTATCCATTATATATGTATATGTACTGTATAGGTTCAAAGTAGAAATGTGTTTCACTTTATAATTTCACTTTATAATTTCACTTTATAATTTCAAACCATTCACTTGGTTTGACAAATAAAAAAATAAAAAATCTTGAATCTTGAACTTAAATGTCCCAGAGCTCTGTGCTGGTCTGCCTCTCATGAGTAGGCAGAAAAAGACAACAGCAATCTACCACTCCTACTGGCACCCCCTCCCACTGTCTAGACTCGGAATGGACTCTGGGCCAAGGGAACACCCACATGCAATCAACTATTAAACTATGGTACAGTCACTGATTCCTTTGTTTAGAAAAAGAGAAATTTCCACTATGGATTCCTTTTTTACAATCAAAAATGTAGGGCAAAAACATTATATTATGAGAGGTACCAATAGTTTCTTTAAAGTTTCAGTTCACTGCGGTGTAGAGAAGAGAAGAACTTGAGCAGTGTTGGACCAGTGCTGTGGGACTCTCATTTACTATAACAAACCTGGAGCTGTGTGTAGTGGAGTCGTACCTGTAGAAGTTAATCTCTGGGTAGTTGCAGTACTCTGATTTCCGAGAGTTTCGTCTGGGGAATGTGCAGAAGAAGGCGTTGGCCAGCAGACAGGCGATTTGCTCCTGAGACAGCGTCAGGGAGTGGTTCGTCCGAGACTTGAGTAAAGGTATGGGCTGCCGAAGAGATGTCAATCAAAATTATTTCATAGCTAATGATTTCCCGTAGTTCATATCCAGCTACGTGGGTCACATGTGATACAGGTGGTCAAAACATACTAGGACAAGAAAATACCTGTGCCAGAATTCCAGGCAGGGACCCAGAGCGTATTCAAAATCTGATTAGGGTTGAAACTGGGCTACCCTTTGTGGCACCCGTGTTGTTTACAGGGGTCCCAGAAGAGAAACTCATGTGGGACCCCTGTATGGCTCAGCTGTAAATCCAGTATTGTATTTATTTATTTATTTATTTATTAAAGGGAGAGTGCATATTAATATAAATCAGAATTAGCCTAAGGACTATTTTCCATCTGTAGTCCCAGGACAGTTGTTATGCGTCCTCCTGAAGGGAACACAATTAGACATAACTAAATATTTTGTATCCTTACATTTGTAATTCCAGATATCAATATTGCAGCAGGTAGAAAGTGTCTTTCCGAAGCATGCTAGTCAAATAGAAAGTAAAATAGATCCAAGAACAAATCTATGTCCTCAAAATTGATGTGCAACCGCTCCAATATATTTCATTTTTATTTTCAGGGTAAGAACTAAAAGACAACGGCAACTATCCCCACTAGAGAAAGCAGAAGAGTCATAACAATAACTCAAGGTGCGCTAAATCTTCCTTTCAATGACACATCAACATTTAGAGATGAAACTGCAGTATCCAGTATTAGTGTGAGCTATGAGCCCCACGTGACTCTGGTGCGGGCCGTGCGTTTGATCTCGGGGTTACCTCATGATTAGTTTAGCAGTCCAGAGCGGAGGAGAGACAAGGCGAGTTCCATTAGCTAAATTGGTGGCAGTAATCAAGGTCCTGGTTTCAGTCCGACCCACAGGACTCATCCATCTGCACTGATTAGAGCTAAAGAGCCTCCCTAAGGCTGCCCAGTTAGCAGATCAATACAGCCTCTAATAACACACACACATAAACATTAGCCTTGACGTTAGCGCTACCACACACTGCAACCACTTCAGGGCAAAGAAGGGAACTCCCACTCTGAGCAACAAGTTAGCGATGGGATTTTTAGATATGTCTGCTGACTTTATGAATAGCATTTACTACAATATATGGCATTTTAGGATTTGTCTTGTCGAGGGAGTTTTTGAGCTGTCTTAGTGGAGTAGCACATTAGGCTTATGATTAAAAAAGTGTTTCTTGATGCAGAAATGTGATTTTGGTATTGATAAGATGATTAGACAAATGCCAAACATGAAGAAATTCGAGCAGTATTTAATATGAATGATAGCAGATATAAAATAAAGACAAATGGACTTGGCATTTAAGGAACTGTAACATTAATCAACTAAATTGGATAGCTGTTTTATTGGGAAAGGAATCAACTATGATTTTCCAGGAATATTGGAAAAACCATTTTGAGTACTTTTGACCTTACCCTTTATTTAACCAATTAGATATTTGGTTATTGTTTTACCAACGTTACTAATTTGTCATTGCTCTGAAAGCTGTGGATCTGTGGATAGATGAAGCCGTGAGAGAAACAAAAAATCTTGGAATCTCCAAAAGTGCAAAAGCATAACACATCAAATGGATGACCAGGCAGACAAGACTGAGGGAGCAGAGGTCTATTTTTTAATGAAGCAATTTGTGATGTGGACCAAAAAGGTCTATTCCTTACATCCTGGTGGTGAGTCATGAGCCAATCCAGTAGAACGTCGACTATTCAATCTTCAATAGCAGTTTAGACGCCAACTCTGACTCTGCTCTCCCCTCGTCTGACATTTACAGATAAGAATTTAGTATGAGGGCTTTGTGGCTCAGGTGCAGCTGTTTTTAAGTCTCTGCACAAGACTTTTAACAATGCAAAAGTGACGTCTTACCCTTGGCTCAATGAGACTGTGATTAAAGTGGTTTGAATGTGACGTATTACAGTGACCATAGTATTTCCGTGAGATGAAAAGTGAGAAAGGGGTGTCACCGCCTGTAATGGGTTCCTTCTCACAAACTCCTGGCTGGGTCGGCATTAGGCATAGTGGGAAAGTGTACAAAAATGTATTTACAAAGCGCAGTGAAAAGTCTTCAGGCTAGAACAATATTCACAACAAAAATCTAGATGACTTCTACTATAAATCTCTTTTTCCTGACTCTCAGTCTCGATCCTGCAGTCAACGTTTCCTTCTGCGTAAACAAACCACGACTGCCTCGGGACAGATAAGCACACATTAAATACCCCTGCTTACCCCTCCCACATTACATCCTACAATAGCAATCATCCTTATGTTACACCATATCTACAGTGTCTACTCTCTCAAAGGTTCATGATTTCATACATTTAACAGTGTTCTGTAAAAATGTCCATTGTAGTCCTCATGACCCACAGACTCCACCAGACTGGTGCATTCAAGCAACAGGCTCATGTATGTCCGGGTTTGCCAAAACGCAGCACGGTGAAACCACGGTGAAACCATGGAGAAACCATGGAGAAACCATGGAGAAACCACGGAGAAACCATGGAGAAACCATGGAGATGGCAGAACACAGACGAGTGAAATGACAAATAGTGAGATTGAACTGCACCATGCAACGCTTCCGAGTGTGCACCCTGAAGACGTGTTAGCGCAAGCTACATGTGATAAACACAGTCCCTGTGGAGGCAGTGATCAATAAAGGGGGTTTTGGGGGAGTGGCACACACACACCATGGACCCAGGCGTGCATCCTCACATGCACTCTGTGGGTCACCGTGCTCAGGGCTCACCCTGTCACAGCCTTTTCCCTGTTTATTTGTTTGAATACCGCAACAACACTGTTGCACCATTGTGTAAACAGCATTAGTGTGTTTGCTTATCCCCTTCTCGTTCACTTTCTGTCCACATACGTCATCAGGTTGAATTGATATAATTGGCTACGAGCTACATGCAGGCGCAGGAGACATTATCAGTGTTGATGATTCTAAATCTAACCTCTTCCTAAACTCAACCTAAGAAAAGGAATAGATGGTTCCAGGCTTCCATATTCTGTAATGTAGAAGTGTTCCTCATTATTTATGCATGTATAAATATCCCAACACTAAATCAAATTTCTGTTTTTGTCAATATTGCCGACCCCTACAGTAAATTGTTGTATTTTGATACATTTTAAATGTAAGCTTTCATGAGCAGATTTCATTACAGTCACTTCATAATCAACAGTTTCAGAGTCAAATCAAACATACCATTGTGCAGATGTGTGGAGCGCTGAGTGCCAGGTCCACCATGGCGGGCAGCACCACCTGCAACATGTGCTGCGCCTCGGAATGCTCCAGATACTGCAACAAGGGACAAGAAATACAGCTTTTATAAGAGAACGCGACACGATCTAAGTGCACGTACAACAACAATATGGACCATAAGTAATTTGATTATGTAAAAAAAAACCTTCATCAAATCACCTTCATATTTTCTGACTTTGTGTTTTTAATGGCACAAATTTACAATACTTTGACACCAAATCTGTCTGTAACTGGTGCAACACTTAGTTACTCCCTGGGATGGAATCTGATGAGATCTAAAGCTTGATCCCATAAGACCTGTGAAGCTAAGCAGGTAAAGGTGATGGGAGACCTCTGGGAACACCACAGTGGGGCGGCTGTTAAGTGTGAAGCTGTTGTTGTGTCCTTAGGCAAGACACTTCACTCACTCAGAGCAGACTCCAGCCATTTCATCAAATCTTCAGGTTAAGACTGAACTCACTCGAAGAAATGGGTCTGCTCTGCTCCTGCTGGGTCTGATAGAAAACCTTTCTAGACCGGTTTGGACACCTCTGTGGTAGTTGATGTCATTAGCTGGAAACACTACGTCATATTTCAGCTGTTGTTTAGTACCTTGGTCGACCCAAATTTTGTATTGGTCGAGTCGACTAATCATTACATCTAAATTCCAACAATTTCTATGTGAACATGGCAAACAATTCACAAGCTCCTAAACAGAGGTTTTTCAAGAAATTAAAGTTATGCCAGTCTTTTGGGAAGATTTGTCACACCCCCTTTTTATAGTCGACTAATCGATGGAGTTGGCTTGTGTTTGGTTGACTACAGCCCTAGAAGAAACCATTAGAAACAAAGCAGGGAGACATGCCAGAATACAAGCATGCAATTTAATTTAGGTAATTAAGCGGCTGGAGATGAAACATGAACTAAAAACAACGCTGTAAATCTCTACGTTTTTTCAGAAACTAAAATTAGAGTGGATGAAAAATTATGATGTTAATAGAGAGCACATGATTGATACAAGAGAGGAAGACCATGCACACAACTCTTGTATGAGACTATTTAGGGGCGGGACCACATTAACCCAGTGTTAAAATCTCTGTATCAGCTTTCTGTGTGTTTCAGGATAGATTAAGGATTTCTTGCTAGTTTATAAAACTCTTAATGGTCTTGGGCCTTCTACTCTCTCATTCTACACATTTCATGTTGTAGAATGTGAAAAAATATCTCCAGTAGAAAATATTGTGAAATATTGGTTAAAAATGCTATTGGTCTTCCCTTTCCCTATGCTACCACCTGAGGGAGGTGTTGTTGTTTTGCAAACTGCTACCTCTGCCATGCAATTGTAAGCAACATAAATTGACTTGAGAAATTACTAAGTTTATTTATAGGAAATGGTTTGATGGCATTGTGGTACCAAGACATCATACTATTACAGGACTAAGATGAAATTTTAGTCAGAAGGGGCGGAGTTACACAGAGAAGTGCTGGCCATGCACAAATACCAACCATGCTTAAGGGTTTTAATGCATACAAAACAAATAATGAAACATAACTTCTTACTGTAAAGTTGCTCAGCACATTTGAACCTCTATTAATCTCACATTGGTCTTACCTCGTCCATACTTCACCCTACAGCTTACCTCAGCACGCATCTGCAATTCCCTCCAAAATAAACATCCAGTTACACGATCATAGATTTACAACGCAATTACTTATGAGCGTATTGGCTTCGAATGTCGCCGCCATCGATCACGCGGGCCATATTCTATCAAAGCGAGCGGAGGAGCCTGGTCTGATTAAAAGCGCACCTGTTCCCGGGGTCAAAAATGCAAATGAACAATTGTGGAGATCGAGATGGTTAGGGGAGTTTAAACGGGGATCTTTGGTGGGGCGATTCGTCTATACAGGGTTAGGGTTATACAGCAGGGGAGAGGGCCCGACTAAGAGCTGTCAGAACTAATGAGCTAGCAGACACCATAAAGTAGTCCTGCATGTGAGAGTAATGGAGGACATTGGGGATGAGGCTGGTTGAGGGGAGAAAGATGATCCTCGCCGTTCGGATTGCTTAAGCAGCTGGATTGAGCGGAGCGCAGTGCGAGTTGGGAATTTATCAGCGGGTGTGCAAATGAGGCAAATACAAAAGCGTTTCTAGGCAGAAGTGGGATTTGCGTGCGAAATGTGAATAACTGTTGCTGTACCGCCATGGATAGTTGCAGATATTATTGGTCGACTAAATTAATTCCTCCTCGATCGATGGGCCGTGGCAAAAGCTCTCAAAACAATTCATTATTTAACGGACCTAAACTGTATTCACAAAACATTTGGCATACAATTACATTAATTAGTTATTTAATAAAGCGATAAACCCAAAATGGAGTGTAAAACAGAATTTTTTCATTATAAACCATTGCCTAAACGACTGAAGATGATTGGGTGTGTGATATCATTTGATTTAATATAATAAACAATGTCTGTGTGAAGAAGAAAGCATGTAAAAAAGCAATGAGACCACTGCACAAGAAACTTATGTTATAAAGCAATTAAAGAATTTATTTTGAGAAGCTCACTCAAGAGACTTTTGGTTAAAGAAAGAGAATCTTAGATATATAGATGGATGTATTTGTAATTTGAACTTCACAATACTGTCATTATAATAACGTTGTTTGCTGTGCTTTTAACTAATAGAAAAGCACTTTTAGAGCAGACCACCGCCTCAAAGTCCACCCAGACGGTTGCCCACAAACAGGCGCACACAGGTTATCCCTTTACCTCTTGGGGCGAGGGAATGACACAGTGGCATTTGTCTTACTTTGATCCTCTTTACTGGGGTAAATGGGATAAATATTTGGGTGTAAATCTATGCTGGACAATGAAAGGTGTTTGTCTCCCTTGACAGCAACCATGTGTGTGTAATGAGTGGTGCTCCTGCTGGGTGGAGCCTGATGCCTCAGCAGGTGCAGCTCCTCATCTCTCACACATTCATCAGACAGTGACACTCTGACAGTTTCATTTGGCCAGCCAGCGCCACACTAAGACAATTTATAGACAAGCTCTAATTTGGCTAACTCTTTTTTACCTGCAGCTATTACTCATGGAAGTGCTTGTCAATCACTCTGCCAATGTACCTGCTGAATATTTTACAGAGCATTGTTGGTTTTCCGAGTAAAGGGAAAGGAAGTATATGGATTAGAAACTTTGTTTGTCATGGTGACTAAAAACCTCCATTTGACTTCAATATGCAGACTTAAGCTTCACGAGTTCAAATAATAATAATTAATAACAATCTATCAGTTTTATATAGTGCTTCTCTGGGTACTCAAAGACGCTTCACATTATTTTCACTCTATACGAAGTAGGGATGCTGCCCTGGGGCCAGTATGTACCATCGGCCCCTCCGACCACCACCAATCATTCATACACACACCAAACTCATTCTAGGCAATGTGGGTGAAGTGTCTTGCCTAAGAATACAAAGGTAGTTCAGCACTTTACAGCTGCAGCCGTAGAGTTTCCCGGGTGTTCCCAGAGGTCTCCCATCAGTGACTAACCAGGCCCGGCCCACCTGGTTAGTCTTAGGAATGCCAAGCAGGTGGCATCACATGTGTCATCATTCATCCCCTCAGCACAGTGTGGTGGTTCACTACTGTAGCCTAGTTTCTGCCAATCTAGACATTAGGAGCCAATCTGCACCACTGTCCCCTCTGATCACCAGCAACACTGTTTCCTATGAATCTGATTTGTGACAACGTGTCTTGCCTATGGACACAGTGACAGTTTGTAAGTGGCCTGACAGGCTTCAAAGAGATGGGTTGGCCAGTACAGTGACATTAAATATCACTCAAAGGACTAATGTGTACACATGATAGTAATAACTGATCCACTGATAAATACTGGAACATTCTTCACGAAATTGTGAGACCGGCTTCTACTCTGACCACGTTCAAATCCAGGTTTAAAACAGTTCTGTTTAGCTGTGCATACAAGGATTATATCTTTACTCTTTTCAATGTGTATAATTCTAATGTTTCTTTTCTTGTTTTGTAAAGTACTTTGAGTTGTATTGTCTATGAACTGTACCATACAAATATACTCGCCTTACCTAATATATTTATTGTAAATATTTCTCAGACTTTAAGTATCCACATAAAAGTGGCAGAAAGAATGCAGCCCAGAAGCGCTAAGTGAATGGGCACTTAGGAGTTGCAGATGGAACGCAGCGCTTTGCGATGGAGGGTGCCTTGGTTGCTGGCAGTACTTAGCATTTTTATGGATTTAAAGTGCTCCTTTTAATTAAATTGGATAAAGCCATAAAAACACCCACGCAGCTATTGATCAAGCTAGCGCCCTGCCCCATGCTGAGATATTGTTTCACATCAAAGAGAGAAAGTGTTTTTGGCATAATCTGTATTAAGCATTAGCAATTTTCTTATTGCTCCGGAAATCTCTTTGATTCCAAGCAATCAGACTAACAGTAGGTCTGTAACAGTAGTGAGATATGAATAATATTGTTTTCACTGTGGCTACAAAGTAAGGCATTTTAAACTATTAGAAATGTTAAAATAATGAGCATACGTTTAAAAGACATTGAATTTAATTGTGATTTCAAAGTATGTTATAATTTCCCAAAGTAAGACACGGTTTCCTTTACATGAATTAATACAGAAACAACATACACGTGGTCTCAGAGGAAAGGGTAGCTCCAGTAAGCATTGTGTTCGGATAATATTTTTGACACAATGTGATGAATAACAACGCCACATGGGAGAGATACCTTTACCAACAGGTAATTAGAAACATAAACTGTCAAATGATACGGAGCTGAAGAGCGACAGGCGAGAGAGGCATTCCCCCGGTTCACCTGCTCCAGCTGCTGCCGCTGAGCTCCTGGAGCAGATGTGCTAAGCTAACGGTGTGGTGCAAGGGGGCTCCTCTGAGATCCACAGGCAAAACAAGAGACAACAGATCTGTGTGGAGGAACTGACACAGCATTTTAGACAAATGTTTGGAAGGGACTGCACGATACACTGTCTGCTTTACTTTTTAAAATATATTATACAGTATATGAGCCACACTAAAAGCATGAGCATGTTTCTCTCTTTCAAATAATAACCAGAGAAAGGTAAAAGAGAACCAGTCCAGAACCAGAGTAATGGAAAACCAGTCCAGAGAAGGGTG
>JAPMNZ010954008.1:0-11503 GCA_029875035.1 Pomatoschistus microps | reverse complement strand
ATATGATCAATCTAATAGGTGATTATTATGTTAAACTTTCTGTGTTTAATGTTTCTTTTGCCTTGAAATAAAAGGAAGAAATCTGTGCAGTGTTTGTATTTGTATGTAAAAATGCACTGTCCATAAAAGCCTTGTATAAAGATTATCAACAAGTGACATTTGCATAAAACAGATTGGTTGTGCAGATCACACTTTTTATTTCAAATTGGTAGCACCAATGATCCCAGAGAAATCCACATTTTTGTACACGCTCCAGACTTTAAAAAAAAGATATCAACAAAATCCTCAATTTGTCAAATTAGGAGGGAAGTATTGAATTCAAGTGCTACAGTAAATGTTGAAACAATGCCTTGAATCATCAACAATGATTCATACAACTTGAATTTCTATATCTACACATTCTTAGCAGCTGATAGATATGTTATCCATTGTGTGGGGCCCAAACCATCTAATCTGGTGCCGAGTTCTCCTGTGAGAGAGAGATCACAGTCACTCTTTAAAGTAAACTCATTCTGACGGCCTGTATCCATAATATTGTCCTTTCGGCCATTACCCAAGGCTCATGAACATAGGTGAGGGTGAGAATGTAGATTGACTGGTGAATAGAGACCTTTGGCTTAGGACTCCGCTCTCTCTTCACCACGAGTCTGATGCAGCGCATCACTGCACAAGCTTCACCGAGTCATCTGTAAATTTCACACTCCATTCTTCTTTCATTCATCTACTTTTATGTAAAACATTTGTTGAGGAATCAAACTAAGAAAAACAAACATTTAAAACGTGAAAAAGGTTTTTAATATTGTTTCTCACATGCTTGGTTCCACAAAACAGTGCAGTAGAAGTGCAGTATTTGTTGTGTTCCTTAGTTGTCTGCTGGACATTCCTCTGGTGGCTGTGGTCTATAGGAGGAGGGCACAGGCTGCACCCCTGAATAGACGCTGAGTCGCCGGACTGGGCCAAAATGTAATTACCTTTCCCTCACAATGTCACACAGCAGACCTGCGCCTGACAGCAGCCTCAAAATGGAGCAGCCGCGAATTAAATTAACCTCCAGCTGGGAGCACCACACCTACAGTATAGATGGGTTTCCAAGCTGCAGCAAACCACCTTTTTCTGCCACAGTTTCAGTCTTTGATTAAAGGCACAGAGACTACTTTTACTTCAGTAAGTTGTTGACAAAAGCCAAGGCAATTTAATTGATTTATGTAACAAGAAATCAGATCTAGATCATAATGCAAACAATAAAAATAACTTTAACATTTGAACATTGACAGTTGCAACCTGTCTCACATTTTCAGGAAGACTGTTCAAGATTTCAGGTGTATACTGTATCTGAAAAGCTCTCCGTATGTAGTCTTGACTCTGAGCACCAGCAGATGGAGGAAAACACAAGGACATCATTAACAAAATATGTATGGGTTGTAAAATAGTTGTATAAGTTAACTTTAGTTAACACTCAGTACCTTTTGTACCTCTGTACACATGTGTTCCTGGGCTCCATTTCTTATTATGTCAAGAGTTATGGATTCGTTCAGCGTATTTCAAACAAAGTGCATTTGTATTCTTTCACCCGCTGTGATAATATTGAATTTTTGAGCCTGGACCCGCCTCCACCATGTGCACAATCGACCTTGTACCTGTAATAGATTCACCAAAAGCAGTCTCCATCATAACCTTATATTAGCCCATGGTGTCAGTAGCCAGTGAGCTATTACAGCACAGCTCGCTCTGAGTGACAGTAATTTGTGGCTACTCAGTGTAAACCTTTGTCATAGTCTTTAACATCTAACAGATTATGTACAGTCACTTATTGAGATTGATTCATATTTTCATGATGTGATTTATTTGCTTGGGAGTGAACAGTGTGCGCTCGTCGAACAGGCTAATGTAATGTAATGGGAACTTTAATGAGCCATTAATCTCGCAGACCCAAGGGTAAAGGGACAGCACAACACAGCGCCCATCCAGGGAGCTAACCAAGACGTGTGGCTATTGAACTCCACTTTTTTGTTTCACTTAAGCCTGTCAGGAAATAATAGCAGACATTTTTCTTACAGCGCATTCACAAATAGCAATTGTGAGACATCTCTATCATTCACAGATTTTCGTGCTAACTGGGGCGAGTGGATAGCAGGTGTTCACAGATCGGAAATTGAAAATGGAAATACTTCTGTCCAACAAATACAAAAGCAAAGATGGAAAAAGACAATTATCTATGGTAGACTTGGGGTCTTGTGAATGACCCTGGGAGCCCGGAGTGGGAGGTGGAAGGCAGAGAGCTGTCGGGGGCTTCCTGACTGTATAATTGAAAATCATTCAGACAGCTGTACAGTTTAACCTTGAAGGACCATGGTCTTAGTCACTAATTGATGGGTTGGCACCTATTCGCAATAGAGGGATATGTGGGCAGATTCTGGTTACTCCTCGTGCGTTAAATGGAAATTAATCAAAGAAAAATGTACATGACATTCCATTAAGACGTAGTGAAACATGACATGACAGATGCACCTCACTGTTTTTATATTCTTTTTCCAACAGGCATCAAAACAACTGAACAACGTTTGACTATAATGACACCAAACTCACCACTTCATTCTCTCACACACACATCGCTCACACACATCCTCTTTCTCAAATCTGCCACTGATAACTATTTAACCTTAAAACTATTTGTAAATATTATCTATTACATGTTTTATTTTGTATCTCTAAAATCTATCCATCCAACCATTTCCTCTTGCTTTATCTGTTGCTGGGTCACAACGACAGCAGTCTTGGCAGAGAGGTCCTGTGTTACACAAAAACATTTAATGATTTTTATTTATGTGTTATATAATTTGCATACATTTTAAAATGTAAAATTTCAAACTATATTTTTTAAATTTAACTTGTTTGTTTTATGTTATGCTGCATGAAAAATATGTTTTTGTTTTTTTTCTGTACTATATTATACATCCAGGTAAATTATTGATTTTTTTCCAAACTTGGTAAAGTTTCTCAACTTTGTTTTAACATTATCAGAACAATATATATTAAATAATTGGCACATATACAGTCTATGTTTATGTTTGCTCAAAGAATAGTAGTATATATCTTTAGCTGCAACAAAATATTCAACTAAATTGTAAGAACAGATTTCAGTAAAAGTTTGCCAGAGAGAAAGATCAGTATTAAAGTTATAAACTAGGTAAAGAAGTTATCAAAATATTGTACCAACTGATTTGTACATGTAACAAAATGATCTATAATAAGAAATGATCATAGATACAAATTGATCATAGATCCAAATTGTTTGTGGAAATTTGCTTTTGCTGCACAAACTTCTGTTGGTCTTGGCTTAGTCCACTCTTGGGTGGTTTTGGACTCACTCTTGTAGTGTTGTTCTGGTTGAAAAAGCTGTGTGTTTCCTCACGGATTCAGATGCATTATTGATGGTTGGCTGATTGGGAACTCAATTACCCAGAGATTACTGGGCTGGCAGGCACCGAGACAGCGTGAGCCTGTCAGAGCGATTGAATTAGAGTATGGAGAGGAGGGAACGTGTCCTTCAGAGATGGCCCGTTCTTCTCTGGCCCGCCTGGGTATGAGCCAAACTGCCACTGCCTATAGTTCAGCCTCTAATAGATGACCTGCCCCACAACTGTAGAAGTAACTGGTCGGCCAGCTGGTCAGTTTGCTGCTGGTAGATGCTTATTAAAGGCTAGACAGTGTCCAGGGTGTGCGCTATGGCTGCCTGACGCATTTTATTTGCGTAATCCAGAATGTAATTTGATGTTCGAAATGACAGCTGCTCCTCCTTTTGCACAAAAGTAGATGCAATGATGAAAAAAGGGGCAAAAAGCGAATGTATGTGCATAAATATTGGAATTTCACCAAAACTCATTCATATAACATGGCCCACCTGAATAAGAATTGTGCCTTGCAGGTCGTATGCTATTACAAGTTTAATGTGGAATCTGGATCGAAGAAGATGAGAGAAGGGGCCTTGGCATCTCAAATGGAAGCATTCATCTTCCTTTTCTATTGGTCAGCAAATGCGCTCAATGCGATGGCAAGGAGCAAGGTGAGAAAAGCTGATCTGAAAGACGAGAAATCATTTTATACCAGCGCACAGAATGGACCTCATTCCGGCCTGCCTATCCTCTGTTTATTGCAATCATCACTGTGGAAATAGGAATGTGCTGCCATCTCTCTGAGGCAGCACGTTCACCTACTCTTATTTATTGCAGTCAGTCATTTACAGACACTGCTTTCATTTATGGATAGTTTGTAAAGAAAGTGCATGCGCGATTACGGACAAGGTTTTCCATTCCTAACGTGTCTTCATCCATTGTTGCTCTGTCAGTGTGTCAGTGAAGAAAGCAACTCCTGAAAGAGGCCATTGTTCAGCCTTGCGTTGTCAACGGCGACAGGGCATAGCTGGGATTAGGTGGACAACAGGCAGCTTTCACCGGCCTCCTGCTTTGTCCAGGTCCTCTCCAACGGGATGGACATTTGAGAAAGGACTCCCCGGGGAGAAGTGGACCGTGCGGTTGGCTATGTTTCCTTCAACACTGGACTCAAGCACGACCCCAGTCCAAAAGGTTTATTAAAGAGTGGAGAATGGCTATTAGATCCCCACCCATCTCTGTTGATAGAGGGGAAAATGGAGGGACCAATGGACCAACAAGAACCATTGGAGTCTGTGACAATCATGTAAGGGGAAACTAATTCCCTTTCTGTGCGCATTGGGAGCTGGGCTACACCCCACGCTCCTTAGCTGGGTTTCGTTATACAAGAATGGACAGGGACAAAATATCAGTATTGATTTTCTTGTTTCTGCAATACAACATTTATCATAACATATATCAAAGGTTGTACTACACATTGATGCAACACAACAAGGACCAGCTAAAAATACTTGGGTATAGCCTTGTTTAGAGACTATACTTACAGGCAATTATCTGATTGTGTACATTATTGGTGCTGATGTTTTATCCCAGCTATCCGCTCCATACATCATTGCTTTCCTTTTCACATTCTTTGTTTTAGCTTATATGTTATAGCTGCACCTAATAATATTGTTGTAATAGAATGTATTGGTTTCCTGTGCACTTCCCGGTTCTTTTTTGCATGCATTTAACTAATATTGATCTTTCCTTTGGCTTCGTTTTGCGTCGTCTTTTCAAAAATCAGATCAATTTCCAGTCAATGCAGCAGAAGTCTCCTCTACCTCAACAACATCAATAGCTGCTTGCGATTGAGCCATAAGTGAGTGGCTTTCCCTCCTCACATGCCCGGGCCGTGATGGGGCATATGACTCCTTTCATTTGGAAGGTGTTTAAATAACAGCTCTAATAATAGAGACTATAATGGAGATGGGAAAGGAAATTCAGTTGTTTTGGTATTCCATACATTTTATAATGGATACGTCCATCTAGATCCCTTAAGCTAAGCATGGCAAGGCCTGGTTAGTACTGTGATGGGAGACCTTGAACTTCTATGTGGGGTGGCTGCAGCTGTTAAGTGCTAAACTGTCATTGTACCTTTGGGCAAAAAACACTTTAGCCAATGTCTAATGCCTACAGTAGTTTACCACAATTGTGTGTGGAGAGAATGAATAATACCATATGAAGTCAATTGTTAATGTAGTATTGTTACATCGGACCCAGACAATTCACTGTCATTCACACAACCTCACAAAATTCTTCACATATTTGAAAATGATATATCTTGTAATTTCCAGTTTTTTGCAGTTTATAAATGCATGTTATCATGCATGTTTTTCATTTTTGATCAGCAATCCTTTCTTTGCAGAGTCTGATAAGGTGTTGTTTGAAATGTACAAATAATGTACGTGTCTCTAAAATATGTTATCTCCTGGTCTTAATTCAAGTCTATAGCTGCTATTAAGAAAACTATTAGTAAGTTAGTAAGTAATGTTTATTTATAAAGTACATTTTACAGACCAAGGTCTTTGCAATGTTCAGAGTTCAGATTTTTCTGCATTCTCTCTACACACGGTGATGACGGAAGCGAGACGCCGAACACACACTGGCTCCTAATCAAATCCCCAACTCCATCCATTCACTCCTCACTCATTACATTCATACCCATTGTATATGCTTTTTTTTAGAGGTAGGGTAAACCTGAGCCCCCGTAGGAAACCTATGCAGTCACAGGCAGAACAAACTCCACACAGAATGTCCTGGAGGTGGACTCAAACCCAGGACCTTCTTGCTGTGAAACATGCTCTAACTGTAGACTTCAGTCCATATCATAAGAAGAACTTGTGATATGGTATTGGTTTTCAGTTTTGAGTGCCTGAAGACTGCATTGGTAAGTCTCAGCTCCTTTTTAGTATCTGTTGTATTTCGCAACCTATTTAAACTCTGCAGTCTGACCTCCATATGTTCACGGGGCTGTCTTTAGGCTTCTTGCTCACATGCTGCTGAAGTTCATGTTTCTCAGGTCCCTGCGTCACATGTCCTACTTCAGATTAACATCTTGTGCGGACGTGACCACCGCACACACTTTCACACCGGCAATTACAGACGGAAAGAAGTCACTGAGGGGGCAAACGCAGAGGTGCCACTATAGGCCTGCAAGATTAACTGAAAAATAATCAAAATTATCATGCACTGCCGTAATTTTAATGAATAGATCAAAATAATTATGAATGATGTCTTCTGAAATGTCAGAAACAACTTAAAATCAGTAAACCATCTATGTTAATCAAGGAACTAGCCAAAATAACACTAACAGCAAGAACACTATCCTGATTTAAAAATCCTCTTTGGTCACACACTGTTTGTGGCTAAAAGAACATAAAGAGGTGAAGGGGAAAAGAAAAGTGTCAAAGGATTTTAGTTAGTTTATGTTAGAAAAAGATGTTTCACTTTGATTTGGGATTAAACAGTAATTTTTCATTCTGTATTTTCCATAAAGGTTCTACGAAATGTTATTTTCCTCCTACTGTGAAATTTAGCAAAACAGTTAGAGCATTTATGTCTAAACATCTTATAGATCTTTGTGAATAAGGACTATACTGAAGTGGAACATTGTGCAAACGTTCTAAAATTAAAAAAATATAAAAATGGAACAAGGGTGTGGAAATATATTGGCCATCCATGAGCCAGGGACAGCACATTACTCCAAAATATATCAAATGACAATAAAATGACATTCCTTGATTAATTACATAGCATTTTGTAGCATGTAAAACAAACGAAAGGTGGTCCCTTAAAACATTAAAAAGGATTGAAGACTACAGACTATAATAATACTTAGTTATATGAATAAAACATTTACAAATATTTAAGAGAAAAGCAGCCACTTTGCCGCCTAAACGGTTAACTCTTATTTATGTCTAAGATCTGAAAAGTATTCAGTCCTTTACAAACGTAATTGTCTTGTCACGTTTCTCCAGAGCCTGACCACACCCCGTCCTTTGCCGACCAAAGCGTTGTGCTGCAGTGGCGTGAAGAGCGTGAGTGTCTTGTCAGTGGCGAGCGGTAAATGTGATGTGTCTGGTGAGTTTTGTGAGTGACCTCTGCGTCGGTGCTGAGTCAGGGCTTTGGCCGCGGTGGCAGAGCGTGGAGCCGTGCCACAGGGTTTAACCTCCTCTCATTGATCCCTGGGGCTGCTCAGGGCGGACGCCTAATTCTCCAATTTTCAGCTGTTAGAGATAGAATTGGAATAATAAACAGCTGAACCTCCCACTAATAATCCCTGTGACCAGCCACCCCCCTCCAGCACACTTCTGCCCTTCCTCCACCTCTCACTGCGGGTTCTTCTCCTCAGGGCAACTGCACCTCTGCTTTCATTTTCATACTTGCCCTGTAATCTCACACCTCCACTTAAATAAAGCTGGGGTATGTCACTTTTTCCACATACATTATACATAATATTGTTTTCCCCAACACAGTTTTTCAGAGTAAAATGAGACATGTTGTCTTCATCTTCTTAGAAAATATTGCCTGAGTGAGGGTGGTCCTCTCTTTTTCACTCTCTAACCCACATAATAGAAAAGTCTTTATAGAACATGTTGCTTTTGCCCCGCCCTCTGCAGGTGATGAGCCTTCGTTTAAATGAATGGGCAAGTGACCATCTAGAGGCAAACTGTCCAAGGTTGTGCCGGCGCCACAACATCTTTGTTTCATGATTCAACTTGGCTTAGTCTATTTCTTACTATTACTATTCCTACATATTACCATCAGAAGGTATGCACCAAAGCACATATTACATGTATTATTTGTATATATGACGAGTTTCTTCCCATTATCTGAATTGAATCCAAGCATCTAATGTGTTTCAGTATAATGTCTTACCCAACAAGGTGCCTTTTTGCCTCTCTGTTAGTGGTCATACGATAAAGCTGGAACTGATTATCACCACTCACACTCCCATTGACACTTCGGCGGTGATAAAAAGGCCATAATCCTGGAGTATTTCTGGAGTGTTGTTTCCTCATGTTCTTTGCCGAACGATGAAACTGTTACTAACAGGAAATTACTTGTAATGTGTATTTAGGAAACAGATTTTGTTCTCTGCCTCTTTCTCAGCAGTTTAGATCTGTGAGTTCCTTTAGTAATTCCTTGTTTCAAAACACTTCTGGAAACAATTAGTCTCTCGAGGCCGAACCTTTAGTCCACTCTGTCCTTTTAACTTTTCACAGCCACATACTTTGAGGCCTATGCAATGTCAGAGAAATGTTTTGTTTATAAATTATTTAATAGCATAAGTGCTGCAGTCAGTGTGCCAATGATATCATCCACAAAAGTGAGGTTTACTGCTAAAGTTAAGCCTTTTTGTTTTTATCCTTACACAGTGCATTTAGAAGTGCAGTTGCATGACAAAATAGAAAAAAACAAGAAAAATGTTTGTGAAAGTGCAAAAGACTCAGTGCCATTTTCTAAATATATAGAATATCTAAACTGTAAACTTGAACACCAATCTAATATTTTCTTTCCCTTTTACACTGCTACTATTCAAGGGTTCCTCTTGTACAAGACTACAAGTCCTAAAATCTGTCCTTCAGAGGAGGGCGACTTTTGCTTAGCTAATCACACTGGGGCTGCTCTTCATGCAGATCTCATTTGGCTAAATTAGAAATGATCCTGATTCATCAGTTTTCCTCTGTAAAACCAGCTGACCCACTAACACGGCTGCTCAGCGGCCAAACAACCTGCTGAATGTAGGTGTTGGGTTGACATGGTCCACTGTCCCAGGTCAAGCACAGGCGTGTTGACCTGCAGCCTGAGTGCATTCAGGAGGCATTTTCAGCCTGACACTGGGCTTTTGTCTTAAGTCATATCTCTCCGTTAACCTCCTGCACAAGCACCTCTGCACCTCACACTAACCCAGCTCTACTGGAACAAGTGTGAGAGCTCAGGGGAGCCCCCGCTGTCAAACATGCACAAATATCTTAATGTGTGTGAGCGGGGGGCGGACTCTTTGACACCTGTCACACTGACTCATGGGACAGGCGGCTCTGCTGTACTCTGTGGACGTGTTGTGTACAGGCTACATCTTGTCAGACGCTGTCTATGTTGTTCGGTTTTTCACCACTTTTTGGCTTGTTTCATGTCCCGGGGCCCAAAGACTTTGTGCTGCAGTAGTGCTGGGCTCAGCAGGCTGCCTGTGTCCACACTCTGCTGCCTCAGCACTAATAAGGCAATAGAGTGATAGAGAGCCCGCCAGAGTTGTCTGCTTTCAACATCCTTACTCAAGCATACCCTGAGCTAACCCCCACAGAGACATCATTAGCAAATCTATTGAGGATCCCATATTAAGGCAAACATTAAGGATTCTAATTGTGCTCCTGGACTGGGACTCTGCTCTGTAAGTTTTGTAACCGCTCTAATGAGTCACACAGTTTCCTCCAATGGCTTTATATTGCCCCACATTCCAATTTAAGCCATGTTGCTGACCACTGGGGCATCCCCAAAAATAGCTCAGCCCACGTGTCTTACAAAGACGAACATGTCTCCAAGATCCTTTCTTCCAAGTTCCATTTTTCAAGGTGAGCTCTTTGACAAACTGAGTTTACATTACATTTAGAATGTTGCTAACTATATCCTAATTTAAATCCATGTCATTGAAATGGGCACACATTTTAATTATATATTTTCATTTTTTTCATTTAAAAATGAAAATGCATGTATTTTAGCTGGGATGTCAATCAAGTGCATGGGATGCTCTGGACTCCAACCATATGACCACCGAGTCCTCGTCTATTTCCAGACACTCTCCTCGCCACACGGAGAGAGCAGAGTGTGGCTGGTGGGTCAGCTCCACAAGACGTTTGACAGAGGCACAGGCTCCGTGCAACACGAGCAGATGACTGGACCATGTGGCCTCAGTGTGCAGCTAAAAACAGACTGACAGCTGTGTGTGGAAACTGGAGCAGCACCTGACCACGATGTCCATGCGGATCACAAACTAGTGACGGAAACAACTGAATATGAGGGATCCATCATTGCACTGCCCTGAGAATGTTCTATTATCGTTATAATCATAAATATATGATCATAATCATATTTATTTTGCTCTGTGTCTGAAGTTCTAACAAACTATCTCCCTTTTGGTGCATTATTTTTACCAAAATCCTTTATATTTGCTTATTCTCTCGATATTGAGAGTATTTGGTTGATTTGCCTGTAGAATTGTGTAGTGTTACCAAATCTAACTAAGTTGGGTAAAATCCAGTGGGGGTGGGTCCCGGCTCCAAAATGACGGGGCGCTGACATGCTTGCAATACCACACCGGGCCGAGGAGGCTGGACCCGGAAAGGGAATCATTCAATGCAAATGTACGTATCTTCTGACCTCTCAAAAGCGTCTTTACAGGATGGTCCAAAAGTTGGCTCTTGGCCCAAAGCTCCATTCCACATGTGTGTCAATGCCGAGGGGAGTGAATTTGTTTGGACCACTCTTGTTTAGTCGATTGGAATTTTTGAAGTCACTCGTTTAAATGAATGGGCTCGTGCCGGCTGACGCATGCGCAGATTCGGTTTTTTCACATTGTCCAGCCCCCGCGGCCATTTTGAATCACTCCATGAAAGCCTAATTTTTGGCCCATTAGTTAGAACGGCGGCGATAGGCGTGACTACATCTGTTAATATTTACAGTCTATGGTAAAATAGACTCACTCTCTGATCCATTAGCCTGATCCCTGATCTTGAGCAATTTAGATACAATTTGTGCATTTTATGGAAACAAGACAAAACCACACTGTGAAGAATGTATGCATTATTTATTTTGTGTTGTCTTTTGGAATTCTGAATCATGTGACAAATGCCACTGTGGCCGTGCTTTTTCCACATACTTTCTTACGTGTGTGATGCGTGTACTCTGATCACGGCGTTGTCATCCTACACATGTTGTATCATCTCTTCTGCAGCTCATATAGTTCCACCTCATACGTCTCAGAGGTATAAGACTTATGTCACACACAAAAACTGTTTTGATAATTATCCGGCAAACAGCAGCAGTGTGTGTGACGTGGAGCCTAAAAATAAATC
>JAPMNZ010954006.1:0-11028 GCA_029875035.1 Pomatoschistus microps | reverse complement strand
GCCCACTATTATCTTATTTCTTGTTAGCCTAACATGATAGCAGAAATCAATCTGAGGCATCATTTTATTTTCTAAATGAATAAAACAAAGACTTGCACGGTGGCTGAGTGGCTAGCACTCTCGCCTCTCAGCAAGAAGGTCCTGGATTCGAATCCCGGTCGGACCAGAGCCTTTCTGAGTGGAGTTTGCATGTTCTCCCCGTGTCTGCGTAGTTTTCCTCCGGGTACTCCGGTTTTCCCTACTACTAAAAATATGTACAATAGTTCTGGCGTGCGCCTCCTGTACTGGCGACCCCACTCCCATCTCTGTGTGGAGTGAGAGGACAAATGCCCAAAAAATAACAATTGTAAACTGCTTTGAGGCTCTGGTTAGAGTGAAAAGGCGGTATATAAATAAACATTACTTACTACTTACTTACTACAACATTCTACATGTTTTTCTTTGTACAGATTTGATTCTGCTTCATCTTTGAAAGCTCCAACACAGACTTTATCAGACTAAATCACTCATATTTAGGTCCAGTTGTATTCACAGTTCACACACTTGAGGCGAAAAATACAGGAGGCAGATGCCAGATCCTAATGGAAACTGGAGCACCCGGAGGTAACCTCCACAGACATAGTGAGAAAATGCAAAGTCCATGAAGAACTGCCATTTCTGGAGATGGAATAGAAACCAGGGCCTTCTTGCAGTGAAACCCTCACCCAAACCAATGCACCACCATCAGTCTGTGCCAATCCTCAAATCTAACATGTTTCTCCCAAGTTTGTGTTATGAGGAAGATTAAGTTTGGTGCTATCCTTGATTTGACCTGTGACCTTTAACAGCGATAAAAGTTGGAAATCTGATCTATATGTAGAATCTGAACTGCATGCTTTGGATTTCAGCTGGGACAAACACAACAAATATTCAAGGAAGATTTTAAGACCATACGGACTATGGTTATACTTGGATTGCCCGAACGTCGTATTTGTAACTGAAGGATGGTCTGGCATCTGTGTTCGGACATATTTCTGATGCACATTTCTACACATAAAAGTCTTCTGGAAGCCGGGTTACAAGTACGATCGCTCCTGCCTGGTCTTTTTTTCAACCTACACTTAATAAATCGGGTGTAAATACATTTCTTTATTCAGTTTTATTTGGACTATTCCACTAATATGAAGCTACTAAAGCTGAATACAGAACTATTAGAAGAACACCTTTTTGCAGTGTCCAAACCAGGTCTTTAGATGCCTGTCGTATTTACATTCAAAGGAAGTAGAGAGGGGGGTCTCAGCATCCGCTTAATATAACTTCCTTCAACTTGTGTACTCTTGCAGCCACTGGCAACCTTTGCAAAAAAAAAACGGTGAGGGTACATGCATGGAAGCTTCCCCTCCTCGTAAAGGNGCCACTGGCAACCTTTGCAAAAAAAAAAACGGTGAGGGTACATGCATGGAAGCTTCCCCTCCTCGTAAAGGTTTTTCTAAGTTGTGGCATTATGCTAACTTACACTGGCGGGGGAGGGGCCTGGGTAGGGGCGCTTTGATAAGTCTAGCATGGTGAATGAAGCAGCGACAGGCGAGGCAAAACACACATTGAAGGAGCGCACAATGCCAAGCAGCACTTTTAATTAAACCTTATCCAACATGATGAATAATGCAACAGCCTCTTCCTCGCAATCCACCCCAGTCTTTCTGTAGTTCTGTTCAACCATCTCGCCAACCCAGCCGCACGCATACATTAAGCGCAGGAATGGCAAAAAGGAAGGGGGGGGAAATATCATTCCCCGGCTTGCACTTGAGAAATATACAAAACAGTGCATAGTTTTGGTAACGGAGCAAAGTAGGAACAGAGTTGGTGGAAGTAAGTCTTGCGTTCGGAACATTTCAGTTTTGTTGTTTTCAGTCATGGTGCAAAACAGTGAAATGTTTCCCCTGCTTATTCTTAAAGATATTTCAAGAAGCCTGGAAACATTATTGAGTGAACATCCCAAGTGCAAAGCTGCCGACTGCAGACGTTTTTTCAGCTAAAAGAAAACATTACATCAAGGTCAAAATGAGAACAAAGGCCAAGCAAAAGTTTAAACTGTCTCTCTTGCAATTGATGGCTGTAAAAACTTAACATTTTACATTGTGGACCAAACAGTACTACGCTGATGCACTTCCTACAGTGAAATCTCACCCCAGGTAATTTTAGCTCTTTTGAATTCATGAATATATCTTAAGCTCAGGTACCCGAAAATGACTCCAATGCATTTGACCCATCCTCCCAATGTCACTGGGGCAGACAAGGCATGACAAAGACTGGGGTTCAATGCACAAAAATATGATGTGCATTTAACAGAATTTAGCCTGCGCTCAACCGTACATCTGAAAAAGAATCAGAAAGGCTGAAGGGAAAAGAAAAAAGAAAAAAACTATCTGGGAACCACCGTTGGCCTCAGAGAAATAGCCAGGACTAGCATTGCTGAATATGTAAAGGTTTTCAGTACATAATTAGTTTGGTTAGTGGTCAGTTGCCAAAGTACATAGTCTGATAACCCAAGAAATGGGGGTCAATCCTTGAGACTTTGCATTAATATAGTCACATAGACTTGGACATAAACAAAAATTAGACCATTATTGATCCGAGGCCAAAAGAGCTCAGTGTGATGCTCCAGAAGAGAAAGTCCGACATGTCACATTCCCAATGGGAGAGAGCCCCGTACAAGAACAGGCGCTGAGAATCACATCAGACAATCCTCTGAGATGGACACACTCCTATAGGGACCGATCCAGGGGTGGAGGAGAGGGTGCGGGGTGCAGGCTGACGAAGAAAGGCCCCAAAAGGGATATTCAGTGCATTGAGCAGTGAAAGGATTGTATGGGAGAGTGAACCCATTAGTGTGCAGACTGGCGGGGGCATGGGAAGACACCGAGAGGGCTGAGGGGCGGAGCTGCTCTGAGTCAGGCCCATTGAGGTTTGGACCAGCGAGGGATCTGCTGAGGAACCTCTGGCCTCTCGGAGTGTAGAGTTAACCAGCGACAGTGGATGGAGAGGACTGAGTGATGCTTGAGATAAATGTGACAATGGACCTACAGAAAGGCGTGGGTGTGGTTCATTCAAATTAATCTTCAATACAGTAGAACCTAAAGTAGCACAGAATTCCAAAGGCTTTAAATTCTAAAAACACATATATTTTGTAAAATGTGTTTGTATTCTAATTCAATTAAATTACACTCATTTTTGTATAGCCCAAAATCATAGCAACAGTCGTCTCAGAGGACTTTAAGAAATGTAAATTCAGTAACAACAAATTTGAGAATCAAACTAGAAAACAGGAAATGCAATGATAGAAGAGACATTAGTCCAAAGGGAAGCAGGATGAAATGTAATGGGGGAAAACGAAAAATATACTATTCATTGATAGATCAAGGCTCCTATGGACCACCTGCAGGAGGATCAGTGAGGGGCTGGTGCTTTGTGTACTGGGTGCAGCTCTGACTGCCACCCCCCGACCCAGAAATGGATTAAGGGGAAGAACATGGATGGATGGATGGATGAGGCCTTATCACAGGTCAATGGTATTTTTTTTTTTAAAAGACCCATGCATATTTTAGACCATTTGACACTAACGTCACATAAAATAATATAAAAACAGTATATTTAACACAGTCCATCTCCTTGGCATAACCACCACCAGTGAGATTTGTTGGGAGAAAATATTTATACCAATGGCATGGAGCCTCATCTGTGTATCAAGGATTTCAATAAATTCCATCCAATCAGGAAGCAGAGGAGGTGAGAAGGGGTGGGTCTAACCGGTGAAAATAATATCTCTCTCCACAATTCATGAATTAACTGAGGTTCACATTAATAGTATGTTTTGGTCCTGATAAGGTAGGTTTGTAATGTAGGGAGAATGTTAATAATAAATCAAACTTTTACAAAACGTTTTGGACACTAAACACAGAAGAATAACAGACAAGAGTTACAACATTAAAGTAATGCGAGATGGAACAGGTTAAAGTGTGAAAATCTGCAATTATTGTTAGATTCAATTCAAGAGCTATCATTGCTAACTTTTAGAGAACACTGTTTGCAAGCTGGTCTTGAAGATTGTGGATATCACAGTTTCTCAGTTGCATTTTTGTTTTTGTATCTGCCAAAAAGTGCAGAAAATTCATCAAATGTTAATATTAAAAAGCTGAAATTTTGAGCAAGACTGTGTTCGTTGTGCCATGCATTATTAACGACAAATGTGTTGATAGGGAAAAACAGTATTAACAATAGATATGCGTCTGCGGTAGTTTGTTACTTTATAGACAATTTTCACAATTTCTTAGACGTTTGCATTTGAATAAGCTCGTGCAGTTTAAAGAGGGGAGAGGGGATTGGGGTAGACTTGGGATGTTTTTAATGCTTTTATGAGAGAGAAATGGTTTGAGCCGTGGAGCCAAGCAGCAACAGCAGTGGGTCTGTGAGGCTGCAGCCAGTGGAGCAGCTCTGTGTGGCCTCGATAAAGCCCTGCTCCAAAACGCTCCCTGGATCAGATGGAGAGAGAGAGAGAGAAAGAGAGAGAAAGAGAGAAAGAGAGAAAGAGAGAGAGAGAGAGAAAGAGAGAAAGAGAGAAAGAGAGAGAGAGAGAGAAAAAGAGAAAGAGAGAAAGAGAGAAAGAGAGAGAAAGAGAGAAAGAGAGAAAGAGAGAGAGAGAAAGAGAGAAAGAGAGAAAGAGAGAGAGAGAGAGAAAGAGAGAAAGATAGAGGGAGAGAGAGATGGGGGAGGGGGCAGGTGAAAATAAATGTGCATGTATTATTGTATGGACATATGACTAATTAGCATAGCACATGTAATCAACTATATGCAAGCTGTAGACAGTTGCAAATATAGGCAATATCAATAAATGTCCTAACCCATTGTCATTGAGACAGTGAGTGAGGGGGCTTCCACCTTGTAGAGACCATCTTTTTGGCAAACGTGAGGCATACAACATTGATTGTGCCTTGTTCATTTTTTCATATATTTTTGCCTTTTTGTGTATGTAACTTTAAAGCAGAGTGTTCCAACTTCTTTAAAAAAAAAAGGAACACATTGAGAAATATTATGTTATGATAGAATGTTTTGGAATTTGTAGAAAAAAGTATACAACTTGATTTAGGGAAATCTTCAATACAATTTTTTTACTTTGTACTGTTGGAATCTCACAACACACATAATACATTTTGACATGAAAATATATAAAAATGTACAAAAGCTATTACAAGGATTTTCCATTTGCATCATTGACATAGCTGCCCCTTTAAATTAAGTGAAAATATTGCGTTAAGGTTAGAAACGATGGAGGACATTTGGCATTTCGTACTCACCAACATGAATCAGGCGGAGGAGGCGGCCCCAGAATAACTACACTTATCTCACGGCAGGGGCAGGTCAAGCTAACATGACTTCAAACGCATTTTAATAATCAGAATATTTCCTTTTGCACTTTCCCTAAACAGGCGGACTGGCAGGGGAGACGGCTCTTTCAACACTCAATTCTTTCATGCGTTGACATTCAAGCCCTTTTCCTCCTGCCGTGCAGAGCTGGGGGATACTAGGCCCACTGTTCTAGCCCTCGTAGACCAGGGCGGCTGTGGCTGCAGAGGCTGGCTCCCTGGCGAGTGGATAATTTGTGAGTCGTGTCTGATTGGGCTCGAGACTGTCTCCCGCTGACTTCCTGCTTCGGCGTGCTAAAATGGAGAGCTAATGAATTAAAATGGTCATGAGACTCTATATTGCTGACCCAGATCGTGCATTTGCAGTTCTAACATATATGTATACATATGTACATACATACACACGCTCTCTAATAACAAGAACATGTTTAATATTCATGACTGGACCAGATATTGTAGATGCATTTAAGAGCAGGACACTGAATATATTTTTGTCCATTGTAATCAACATGTCTTATGCAGGTAAACTTGAGTCTGTCCATGCGTAGAACGGAATTTATACAGGAAGAAGATGGCCAGCACGTACTGTAGCAACCAAACATACCAAAACAGTAATACATTTGTTATAACAACATTTTGTGAAGGAAGATATTTGTCTCATAAATGTGTGTGATCTTGTGTGTTTATGTTGCAAGACTAAGGAGTTATTCCTCCAGTGTCAGCTCTAAGTAACACTGTAGCCATCGCCTTCCTTAACTCCTGAACTTGAATTGGCTGATTCATGATGTAGAGCCAAAATGAAATTCTTGGGAAAGTCCCAGAGACCAAACAAAGGACAACAGAAATGCAGAGCAAGACTGAAGCTCCAAACTCGCTCCTTAAATAACGTGGAAAACAATTCAGGTCAAAATAGTTGTATTCCAGATCTCATTTGACACTGAGGCCTGAGGCAGGATTTTGACTCTGAAAATATAAATAATCTTTGAATCTGACCATAAAATGAATAGATACATGTAAAAGCTGTAAACAAGATGGATCCAATGCTCTACACACTCAAACCATTTCACAGCAACAGCCATGCAAGCCAGACACATATTGTTCAAGGCAAAAATACAGAGAACCGCTCTCTCATATTAAATAAAGCATGGGCCGAAAACATTTGAAGATCTATTGTCTAAAAATGGCAGTGCATGTCCAGAGGTTTTGTATGGTAACTGTCTTAAATCAACAGCCTGTGTTTTGTATGGAGCAGCCGTAGCTCTGTTCTCTCAGCATGAGGTCATGGTGCAAGAGGATGAAATAACATAATGCAACTTTCGCCAAACCAGAACAATCTCATGTTTCTGTTGACATTGTGAGAGCCAATATGTTTATGTGGAAAGATACTACACATGCTTTACTGTATAGCTGTTATGGTAAAGGAACAATTACCACCACGGCTTCTGACAGGTATAGCAAGACGTACAACGATTCCTAATAAGGCATTTCTGTAGCCATGATTGTCAATTATCCCAAACTATAGCCTGCCTAATATATATATATGAACCAATCCTCAAAAGGAAATCATACATCTATTATATATCTATTATATAAATTAAAATTTGCTTGTAGCTATAGGGTTGCATGATTAATTGCAATCCAAAAAATATCACAATTTAAGTGGCTACTGTTTGCAAATCTGGTATTTCACTTTTCTTGTCATTTCTGGTATTTCCGGCATGTTGACAGTTGTATCTAGTAATGAAAAAGGCAAGTCCAGTCCTAACTAATTTATGATCCTATCTAACAGTGAAAAATAATAAATACAACTGTTTTGGGTTTCAGTTTTCCTTCAAATGTGAATTCTCCCTGTGCACTTTGAAGATGATCCTAGCTTCATAACAGAAATCGCAAATTGAATCATAAGTGCAGTGGTTATCTGAAACATCGCTGTGACGTAGCATCTTTCCCACAGGGTTTTTGCGGTTTCCATGCCAACGCAGGAGGGTCTAAGGACAGTTGATGATCCAGGACGTGTATGGACATTGCCGGACATCGGTGTAACAACCCTAAACGTGGCACGAGAAAGGAATGTAATATAAAAACCAGGTGTAAATGGTATTTTAAAAGGCCTTTTTAATGTTAGGGCAGAAAAGGTTGAACCAGAAAAGTATTTACAAAAACAAAAAAGGCTCATTTCTCATTATCTCATTTGATTCTCTAGTTTGAATTGACATTTTTTTTAATGTCCACTGACTGCTGTTGTGATACAAAATAAAAAAATTGATTGACTTGGATATATATTTCTTTAAAATCCTGCAGTCTTACTTGGAGTTTTTTGTATTTATTATGCAAAAGATATAACGATTTTATACTTGTTTCTTCTTCTTGCTAGGGTTAGAAATGTGTATTTAGTATATTTATATTTTATACAGTATAAAGTTATTCTACATTTGCCTTGTGTGTTGTGCTTCTCATTCCTACCATTCTGTAACTGGTGATGCAACACTGACATTTCCCCTCTGTGGGACGGACAAAGAATCTCTTAATATTGACGCAGTTAAACCCAGTCTATCAGAAACCACACTTTCTCGCCGGTCTAATCCCCTCACCTGTTTTCGTAGCACAAACACACCTCAGCACACCCCAGAGGACCAGGCCCCTCTGCTTTAGATCCCATTAGCCCCGTCCTGATCCACCCTCAGGCCAAAGTGTCAGGAGCGCCATGGTAACGAGGCGAGGAGCGTGAAATTCCCTGATTAGACTTGGGCTCCCAAATGAATACAGCTTTTGATTGATGGTGACCCTGCGACCTCGGCGACACTCCCCTTAGGACTAACTTTGTATATTTACAAAAGTACAAACCGTGAGAGTGAAGGAATCATGCATATTCTGTGGAGAAAGAAACTGTACCGAGGTGTTCGATTTTGGTCTGCGTTTTATGATACCTCTAGAGAAAGGTAGACGAAAAAAATAAAAAAAATGGTGGATCTGATCGTTTCTTGCCTAACAACTTTTGGTCTGGGTTATTTCTAGCGTTAAATTGAATAATAATAATAATAATAATGCATCAAACTTATTTAGCGCTTCTTTGGACACTCAAAGAAGCTTTACAAAACACATAGAAATAAACATTGAAAAACAAATTTAAGGAAAGGCAAGCTGTAACAGGTGCGTTTTGAGAAGAGATTTAAAGTTGCGTAATGAGTCTGAGTTTCTGATTGGTTGATGGAGTGAGTTCCAGAGAGTAGGGGCTGAATGAATGAATACTTTTATTTCGAGCCATGGCAAACAAGAACATAATTATATTCTATGATATGCTCAACTATCGATACTAGCTGTAATCTCTGTTAATTATGATAGACATTCTATTCACAACAATCATTGTGTGTGTGTGTGTGTGTGTGTGTGTGTGTGTCTTGTCTTTTGTGTTTGTATTATTTTCTATGAATGTTGTTATATTGTTTGCTCTACTGTCTGCTTTACTGCATCTGTCATTTTGTGCAACTTTGAGGACCCCCTCGATAACGAGATCTCTAGGGGCTGATCCTCCAAACAAATAAATAAAAATAAAAACAACAAAATAGAAAAAGAAACAATACATATAATATAATATAAAAATATACAATATGTCTTTTCTAAATGTTTATGATTTATTACTATTTATTATTAGTTGTGTGCAGCTGAATTAATCATAATCCTGCCTCATGGTTTGTAGATTACGGTAGGATGGATCAGCTTATGTTGAAGAGCGTGACCTTTATGTGTTAGAGAAGATAACATAAGATGAAATAAGATAAGATAAGATAAGATGGACCTTTATTCATCCCACAGTGGGGAAATTTCAAATTCATGGCTGCAGCGCACATTACAGAACAATATCTGAAAGGGGGAAATAAGACACGCATCAAACAAGATCTATTATTTAAGATAATGGATTATTCATTTAGAAAAAAAATCATAGCAATAAGATAGTTAAATTAAATAAAACTCTGGAGCTATAATACAATGTAGTCAGCAGGAGGTATTTTTAGCAGGGGAGAGAATAAATAAAACAATAATCATAATAGGGTAATCGTATAAAGACGCTGATATTGATTCCTCATGCAAAAAAATAAAGATCACAAGTAGAAGTTAAATTTCTCCAGTGTGAGATCAATAAAGTCCATCTTATCTTATCTTTGCTTAAAGCTGGGGTGCTTAACATTTTTCAGGACTCATACGTCTTAAAATGTTCGAACAAATCCGATATTTTTAGAAACATGTTATCATTTGCATAGTTGCTTAGAGCCCTGTAGTTCTCTTCTCCACTTTTCTTTCTGAATAAGCTGACCAAAAGACATGTTAAAGGCCGAAAAAGACATGCAAGTATTATTAGAGATGGGAATGGATTTTTATCACATAGTTCCCTTTCTTTATCGTTTGTAAGTTAGATTCCCCATGGCAACCCACCTCTAATCAAAGCTATTACAAGATGTAGTCCATATTATGTTTAAAGTAACGTCTAGGTCAGCAGTCCTCGAGGATACTTCATGCACAGACATAATATCATTTTCTGGTGGGCTTCATAAGATTTCCTTGACGGACAAATGGTCCTCAGTTTGTACAGTTGGCTTTAGCCGCTCCACGATCGGGAGGACAAAAGTAGCACTGTGTCCATGCCAGCGTTTTCACATCGGCTCCTCAATGTGATTTGTGGGTGATATGTGCAGCGCTCATATGACTATAGGCCCTTCAAGGACAAGGACGTATTTTAGGATCGGAATACAAATAAGCCACAGTAGTCAGGAGTTTGGGGGAGATTTTGATTATATTTGTTGTTTTGGAATGTCTAAAAACCTTGATTTTGTGAATGTTGGTTGGTAATTATTATAGCGGGTCAGAAAGGTGTTAACTCTGAAGCTATATCCTGATGGTTACATCCAGACACAAGACTCAGAATGCATCCACGCTTCTCGGCAACTAACATTATTGAAAAGAACATAAATAGGACGAATGGCACTCAAGATAAATCCCATAATCACATTTTTTAATTAAGAGAGTGAATTTATTGAACAAATACCGTGAACAACTCTACGTTCAATACTCCTGTTTCATCATATTATTAGAATTTAGTATTTCTTCAAAAACAATCATGTGTCTCGTCATTATATAATAAATTAAAGTTGAAGTAAGTAATATAAAACTGGACAAACTGATCTCAGTATAAGATAGGAGTAAACAGCCAGACTGGACTAACACCACCGCCCTTTGGACCAATGACTCCTGTGTGTGTTTCAATTCTATCAAATACACTATGGGAGTCCTTTTTAATGCACCACTTTAGACACAGGTATGCAAACTGGGACACAAATAAGAAGGGAAAATAGGGCCAATGAGGGTGATGGGTGGATGCACAAATTTGCAAAAATATTAGCTTGCACCCATACACACCCACACACCACTGTACACACACACACACACACACACCTCACACACACACACACCATGGTACACACACATGTAACTATCCACACTGTAGATCTGTCTTGTTGTATCTGTCCGTATGTCTGCACTTGTATTGTATGTCTATTTTTTCACAATAAAAAAGGTTAAATAAAAACATGTGTGTATTGTTAACATGAAACAGGATACAAAAAACTGAACTATA